>JAESVK010037891.1:0-13046 GCA_017140935.1 Hamamelis virginiana
ATAAAATCATAACGATAACCCTAATCATGCTTACTTACATAGAACCTTAATGAAACTAACTCTAAACATGCTTACTCTCATAAAATCATAGCAATACTAACCCTAATCATGCATACTCACATAGAACAATGATAAAACTACTTCTAATCATGCATACACACATAAAATAACAAGAAAACTAACCCTAACATGCATATATACATAAAATCATAATAAAACAATAATAACCCTAGACATACATAAAATCACAAATAGAACTAACCTTAGTCATGCATACTAACATAGAATAAAACTAATTAACCCTAGGCATGCATCCTAACATAAAATCATAAATAAAACTAATGAACCCTAAACATGCATACTAACATAAAATAACAACAAAGCTAACCCTAATCATGCATACTCATACAAAATCATAACAAAGCTAACCCTAATCATGCATAATAACATAAATAAGAAAAAGAGAGAAACCTATTCTAACATGCATAAAAAAAAAACTCATACAAAGTAAACTCATACAAAATGTTTGTATGGAGAATTCACCTATCTTCTTTCTTCTTTGCACACCTCCTTCAAGTTCCAAGCCTTGAGTCCTTCTCCTTCCTTCTTCACCTTAGTTCTCCCCTTCAATGGTGTAAGAATGAAGAACTAAAATCTGTAGCCTCCTTCTCAAAACCCTAGAATTCTCTCTCTTCCCCCTTCTAACTCTATAGTGCAGCATATATAGAGCTAGGGTTCAAAACCTTGAATGGTTAGGATTAATCCATCTAAAAACAATCCTAGGGCTTAGAACAATTCCTCCTAGGGTTTGCAAGCTGAACCATGTTCGAATTTATTCAAAAAAAAAAAACGAACTAAATCGGCCAAAGCAAGTGGGAAAGTTTCAAACATGCCAAAATTGCAAAATGGGCTCGAGCATGCTGGTGACCGTCCAAGGGCTGGACGGTTGGCCATCCTGGCTGGACGGTTGGCCGTCCTAGCTAGGACGGTCACCAAGCTGACCTCCCATATTTTGTTCCCCAAATCCTAGGGTTTTCATATTTTGGCCATATTTTGGTCAAATCTGATCCAAATTCGATGGTTCAGAGCTCAAAACGACCGTGTTTTGATCCTCCACATTTTTAGAATGTTTTTGGGTTAAAAATACTTGACCATGGTCAAGGGTTTTAGCAAAAAGCTAGCCAATCGACTCGGTTGTGCCAAAATTGGTCATATGACCATTCTTTGTTTTGTAAAATTGATCAATTAGGCTTGCACCACTTCTAAAAACATGGTTTATTACGAAATTGGTACTTGGAAACATGTTTTGAAAATCTTTCATTTTGGTGAAAATGACCAAATCACGATCGATTTGAACAAAACCCTAATTCAGCTCATTCTTACCCGTGGGATCGATTTTGGGCGAATCTATCCCAACCATTCAAATGCTCAATTGACACTTCAAAAACACTCCCCACATCCATATAAACCTCATGAGGTCGGAGGTCATTCGGAAATTATACGATAAAAAATGACGAAAATGCCATTCAAGTCGCAAAAACCCTAATTATCTATCGAGCTCTCATCAGAATACTATGAAAATTTACAGGGATGTTCTAAAACACCTCAAAAGTCAAATGTAATACAAATGGGTTGATTCCAATCCAAATGTACACATGAAATAATGAATTGTCCTTTTCCTCAGAAAATGGCAATTTGGGCAATTTGGTCTTTACAAGGACAATTCCTCACCAAATGATCAGCTATTCAAGTTAATCATTTGCATGAACATATGGTAGAAATAATTGGTAAAAATGGGGTGTCTACACCTAATCGACTAACCGTGCCCTGAAATTTTTGTAAACAAATTTTGACTTGTCTAGTCGACCAACCAAAGTGGTTTAGTCGACTAACTGTGCCCGAGAACAAAAATTGTTTGAAAACTTAACTGTCTAGTTGACTAATCCCTTTTACCTAGTCGACTAATGAGCCTGCAAATACAAAACGGCTCTTTCTATTTTGGGCATTTTGAGCATTTAATGTGGCATGTTCTTCTCCTCTCCTCCAATGGCATTCAAGCTCCATTCAAACGGTCATTTTAGACCATGAAGGCTATATAAAGAGGTTTATTCCTCATTTATTATTATCAATCCAACATTAGTTATTATCATTCATTACAAGCATTCATTATTCAAAGCATTCTCTACTAAACTCTTGAGCTATGCTTGTTAATCACTTGAGAAGCTAATAGTTGTTCTCTACACTTGTGTGAATCAGCTTATTGAAGTATTTATTGTACACACCAACTTTGTGAGATTGTATTGAGTGTTTTTTGTGAGCACTTAGGGTGTTCTTTGTGGGCACATTGGGGGGTTCTTTGTGAGCCATTATTAAAGTTCTTTGTGAGCTTAGGTGAGAGTCTTCCAACTGGTATAAAGAAGACTGTGTAAAGGTTTCTCCACCTTCAATGAGCTAATCCTTAGTGGATTGTGGAAAAACTTGAGCTGGGTGCTTAAAGCGAGGAGTGGGCGGAGTCCGAACCTCGTTAAATCGCTGTGTTTGATCTCCATATCCCTTACTCTCCTTTCAATTACTTGCTTATATATATTTGCTTTCATTGCTAAGTAATTGAACATTAATTTTATTTGGTAATATTAGCAAAAGTTTGCCATAAACCCTATTCACCCCCCTCTAGGGTTATATATTTGGGACAACAAAAGCAATTGAGGAAATAAGTTTTAGAAAGGCATGAAACCCATGGTTTCATCCTTAAATATCATACGTCGATAATACAAATCCAAACTGCTTATAAAACCATATACAAGCCTCTTTACTTCACTAGATTGCAAAAATATTAGTTTTAAATGTGAACATAATGACATGCAGCCATTTAAATAACAAATAGAAGTGTTTTGAGAAGAAAACCCACAAGCAACCCATAATACCTCATTTATGTCAACCAAAACTCAATTCTTAAATCACAACCTTTGAAGCTTCCGCAAAACCCAAATTAAAGTTTGAAAGATTCAAATAGTCATGGCTGTTGATTAAAATCAGCTTCGTGCGAGTTTTAAATATATAGAAACCATTATTTAAACTCATGTAATCAAGAAATCTACCATGAAATAAAAAGGTCTGAGAATGAAAACCCAAAAACAAAGTATAAAAGCTAGGTTCCTTTAAAACTCGAATCTGACCCATAAGTAAATACATTCAAAGCCTATATGCAAGTACATATCATCTTGGTTTATCTTTTCAAACCCAAAACAATGTATAAAACACATATACCCGAAGAGTATAATCCTCAAAATAAAACCCAAAGTACAAATTCTTCATTACCAGCATGGACTCCGCTACATACAACAAATCAACATAAAAGGGTTGGGTTTTTGCAAGGATTAACCATGCTTTAAATTTAAATAACCATGGAATAAAATATTTAGGTTATAAAACCAAACTCAGGCTTAATTTCCAGCAGCCGTGGCTGCTGCTGCTCATCGAAACCCTCATCTCAGAAATTCAAAACTCAAAATTAAATGTTCCCAACTGCTAATCCGGCATATGCAAGATCATGAACTTCAAAAACCATCTCTCAAAACACTCCATAACCGAGAATACTCAAAAGAAAGATAGAATGTGAACATACATGCCACTTCAAACCCAGAAAATTCGAAATCCCAAACATGCAGCCATAAACCAAGCTAAAATCCTTTATCAAAACCCCAGTCAAAATTGATTTACTCTAAAACTCAAACCAGAGCCCAAAGACACAAGAACCTGTGAACTCGCCAACCTATCGGCTCTTTTGTTTTGGAAATGGATTCACTATCATCATGGATTGTAGATAATTCCTTATCCTTCTCTATTTATCCTTCTCTTTTATCTACATGTTTATCCTTCTCTATTATCCATTCAAGATCATCCAATCCTAATCATGCTTCTCTATTGTGGGAGTCTGTTAGCCCTGAGGTCTTTGACGTTATTTTGATGATAACAAAACCATACCTTCCATTTAACAAGTGGGTGAGTATTGTGTCTCCATAGATTCATATTGGAGCTCTCATCAATATTCTTCAAGCAATTCAATGCGCACATTAGTCTACTTCAAAGCTCAATGCTCATAAAGTTTCAAAGCACAAAGATGAAGCCATTCAAGAAGTTCTACTTGAAGATCAACTTGAAAACTTGCTCAAAGCTTCATGAAGTCTATTTGAAGTCTAGTTGCTCTCCAAAGTGTTTAGGAACTTTTTGTAAAATTTCTCCAATGCTCAATATTGCAAAGCTCAAAAGAAAATTTTTTACATCTCATTGTGCATTAGCATTTATGCTTGAAAATGTTTTCAAAATTGACCAAAAATATTTTAGAACACTTAGTTAACTTGTCCAAGTGTTTGATGTTGATTTTGACTTAGAAATTTCAAATTATTGACATTGCAACTTCCTTAGTCGACTGACCCTTTAGTCCTAGTCGACTAAGTGAAGTCCTGAGGCAATGTTTTGAAAAATTCTGAGTTAGTCAACTAAGCACCATGGACTAGTCGACTAATAGTTTCCTAGTCGACTAACCCTTGTTTGAGTTGCAAAATAGCTAGTCGACTAATGATCCTCTTCTAGTCGACTAATCGATCACGGAGAAAATTTCCCAAAGTGATTTTAAGTTGATAGTCGACTAACACTCTTGTTACTAGTCAACTAAAAAACCCAGAATATTTTCAAACTTGTTTTAGCTTAGCTAGTCGACTAATCATTAGTGCCTAGTCGACTAACCGAGCCCGGGAATGAAAAATCATTTGAAAAATACCTTGTTAGTCGACTGTTCACCTTGTCTTAGTCGATTACTGGTTCTGCAATTTCAAAACGGCTCTTTCTCTTTATAGCAAATCAAGCATTAAATAATCCCCAACCACCCTAATCTTTTCCAATCAGACTCCTAAGATCTCAAACGGCCATTTTGGCCTTAGCTCTCTATGTATGATGGCTTGGCTCTCATTTATTGCTCACTTAGTCAATCTATCTTATTTGTCTTGATATCCATTACTCTCAAGCATTCATTACTCTCACTTCTCTGTGACAAATCCTTTGAGCTTTATTTATTGATCATTTGAGAAGTTATTAGTGCTCTTATATTCATTACAAATCATCTTGTTGAAGCATTCTTTGTAATCTCTATTTATTCAATCATCTTGTATTGAGATTGTAAGGGTTTTGTGAAAACTCTTGTGGGGGAGTTCTTCCACCTTGAAAGAATGAAAGTGTAAAGGTCTCTCCTCCTTAAAGGAGTTGCATAGTGGATTAATCCTCGAGACGGAGATCTTGAGGCGTGGACTTAGGCGGAAACCGAACCACGTTAAATCGTTGTGTTTGCTATTCTAACTCAATCTCTTTATTTCAAGTTTTATATTTGATATTTGTGTTTTAAGTTGTTATTCAATATTGCATTCTTGTTATTCTAGTTCTTTGATTTCAAAACTTTGTATACTATTTTTGAGAAAGTTTTATTTGCCTATACTCTATTCACCTCCCTTTAGAGTTTATTTTGGGCCAACAATTGGTATTAGAGCAAGTGCTCATTGTTTTTCAAACTTGTTGAGCTAAAGATCATGACAAATCAAATGGGAACCAATCCCGATAGACCTCCATTTTTTACGGTGAAAATTATGGATTTTGGAAAAATAGAATGCAAAATTGGATTGAGTCTTATGATACGAGAATTTGGAAGGTTATAATGAAAGGCAATCAACAAGTTTTCAAAAAGAATGCCGATGGGGAACTCGTTCCCAAAACCTTGGATGATTGGACCGAAGATGATGAAAGTTATCCAAACTAATTCTAAAGCAAAAACCGTATTGTATTGTGTTATTAATGTTAGTGAATACAATAGAGTTCCATCATGTGCTACGGCACAAGAAATTTGGAGAAAACTTGAAGTCATCTATGAAGGTACCAAGCAAGTTAAACGTTCCAAAGCCCTCATGCTTAGACAAGATTATGAAATGTTTAAAATGATTGAAGGTGAAAATGTTAGAGATATGTTTACTCGTTTCACTAACCTCTTGAATGAACTGCAAGCATTAGGCAAAGTTATTCCTAATGATGATGTTGTGTCTAAGATCCTTCTAACTCTTCCACCCTCATGGAGTCCTAAGATCGCCACCATTCAAGAAGCCAAGGACATTGAGGAGGTTGACATTGATGAGCTTCTAGGCTCCCTCATCACCCATGAAATGGCTGTGAAGAATGAGAATGAAGCAATTCAAAGTGAAAAAGACAATGCTCAAGTGAAGAGAACTTTTTTTCTTCAATCCTCCATTCTTGAAGGGAATGATGGTGATGACTTCACCAACAATGATGATGATGATGATATGGCTCTTATCACTAGGCAATTTCAATCCTTCCTAAGGATGAAGAAGAACCAATCAAGACATGGTAACGGGAGATTTGTCAAAGCTAATGATGGTAGATGCTTCAATTGCAAGAAGTTTGGACACACCATTGCACATTGTCCTAGCAAGAACACCTCCAACAACAACAATTTCAATTCCTCAAGAAATTATCAAAGAGGCAAAGGGAAGGCAATAGCCGCCGCCACCACTACATGGGATGACATCCTTGAGGATGCAATGAGTGATGAAGACATCACTCAAGAGGAGACGGCTAATATTTGCTTGTTTGCCAACATGAGGAATCTTGCTTCATGGCAAATGATGATGAAGACAATGAGGTAAATTCTATTTCAAGTTGTAATATTGATGAATGTGGATTATCCTTATAGGACTTTCAAAATTTGAGTACTCTATTTTATGATAAAAATTGTATTTTAAAGAAGGAACTTGAATCTTTGAAGATAAGTCTCTCATCTTTGGAAATTAGCATTAATAAATGAAAATTCCAAATTGACTTTGCTAAATGAAAAACAAAGAAATGAGATTGAGACCTTGACAAAACATCCCTTCCACTTCAAAATCTTCAATTGAATCTTCCACTTTGGAAAATGAAAACAAACTTTTAAAATCCGAAGTTGAAGACCTAAACAAAATTGTTTACAAATTTACAAATGGAAATGAAAACTTTGATAGGTTACTTGGAGCTCAAAGAGTTGGGCTAAACAAAGAAGGATTGGATTATATTTCACATACCAATTCTAAAAAGTCTTTACTCTATTTAGACTTCTTTGTCAAAGCCTCAATGAAAGTGGACACCAAGAAACCAAAACCAAAACATCATTCTCATTAACATATTGTAAAACAAAATCCTAATGCTATTTGTCATTATTGTGAAAAAAAAAAGGCATATCACATTCAAATGTCCATTTAGAGGTAAAAGAGAACTTGGTAAAATGGTAGCTTGGATTAAAAGGGAACCTTCATCCAAGAAATCATTTGAGCTTAAGACTATTACTATGAATGAACTTGAAAGATTGAGTATCCTAACCTTATAGGACCCAAGAAATTTGGGTACCAATAATTCAAATTACATTATTTTTTGTAGGTATGCTTGAAATCCATTAGCAAGAAAGATCAATAGTATTTGGATAGTGGATGCTTAAGGCATATGACCGGTGATAAAGACAAATTCATCTCCCTTACTTTCAAAGATGGTGGATTTGTAACCTTTGGTGATGATAGCAAAGGCAAGATCATTGGTAAAGGTAAAATTGGTAATGGTTCCATTACTATTTATAATGTTTTGTTTGTTAGAGATTTAAAGCATAACTTGCTTAGCATTAGTCAATTGTGTGATAATGGCTATTATGTAAATTTTACTTCAAATTCTTGCAATGTTTTGGATAAAAACAAAATCAATATCCTTGTTTCTAAACGTTTTGGAAATGTGTATATCACTTGTTTTGATGATTTAACATCTCAAGATGTAACATGTCTTTTCGCTTTACAAGATACAAATTGGCTATGGCATAGGAGGCTTATGATCACTTGTAAACAAGGGAGGTTATTCCCCGTTAATAATCAAGATTTAATTCATTTATAATAAAAACCACGTTCTAACCTCAATCAGATGAATATTGGTAAGTACGGGTGTCGATCCACTGAGAACTGGTGATGGTTTATAGAAATGATAATCGAATTTAATTCTAGTGAAAGAATAATCTCAAGATTGATTTTGGTTGTTTAGAACTAATTGCAATAAATAAGAAAAGCAATTAAATGATATTTAATTGGTGGAATGAAAGCAACTTGGGTGAAGAGTCCGTTTGAATATCAAAATACGCAATTCAGTTATAAACTTACATTCATAGTGTTTATGCATGGTGGATCATCCAATTACAAGAAGGAATCACAAAGAAGATGACGAATAGTAGATTCGGTATATTTATTCTTGAAAAGGAATGGATTGGCACGATCCACCTTAATTAGGAATAAAGTATACTAAAACTACTATTTATCCCAATAAAACTATTGCATAATTATATAATTGCAATAACAAAAATACAATTATACTTTAAAAGATTTTATCCATAGCGAGCGGATTATCTTGATTTAGCCATTGTGAATGGATTCATCAAGATAATCTTCCCTAATTATGCAATCACATAAACACGTATAAAGGTTGTTTATAAAGCTAAAATTGCGTAAATAATCCAAACTTCATCCTCACCCAAGCTTGGTAATTTAGTTACACATCAATGGAGGAGAAACTCTTTTATCCATGACAAGCTTCCAAGGGGTCATCGGATGAGAAATAATAAAGCGCAAAGAAAAAGAACTCTAAGTAAATAAAGTAAAATGCTTAAGTAAATAAAGAAAAGAAATGCTTAAGTAAATAAAGAAAAGACTTAAGTAAATAAAGAAAAAAAAATGCTTAAGTAAATAAAGAAAAGACTTAAGTAAATAAAGAAAAGAAATGCTTAAGTAAATAAAGAAATTAAGTGTTTAAACTAAAATATTGAAGAACAAGACTTAATCGGAAATCATAACATGCATAATTGAAGAACACTAAGCATAATTGAAGAACATTAAGCATAAATGAAGAACACTATTTGTATTGAAAAAGGAAGAAGAATTGATTCAAATGTCAATCTTTGAACCCTTTGAAAGTCAGCCTTAATTACATATGTATAGGTTGGCATTCTGTATGACCAAAATGCCCCTAGTAAGACTAAGGAATTACAATTTATTTTTGGCCCGATCGACCTCCTCTATCGAATGTGAAACATGGCTATCGATAGAACTTCTATCGATAGAGATACTTGGCTATCGATAGAAATCATGATTCATGCTCCTCTCATTGTTGATTTTCTTCCTCTCTTGTTTTCCCTTCTTCATCAATTATCTTCTTTATTTGTTCGCTCGAATTCTGCACATTCTTGTTCAATTTTCCTACAAAAGAGAAAATTAGCATTTTCAGAGAATAATACAATTATATGCCTTTATTATATAATTAAATACATAAGGAAACATAACAATACCATAATTTTAGGGTACGATTGCAGACCAATCAGCTTGGGCATGCTAACATGGATTTATTTCAAAAGCTTTCTAGAAATGACCTTGTTGTAGGCTTGCCCAAAGCTAATTTTTCAAAAGACAAAATTTGTGATGCATACCAATTTGGAAAACAAATCAAAACTAGTTTTAAAACCAAAGCGCATATCTCTACATTTAGGCCTTTGGAATTGTTACATCTATATTTGTTTGGACCAAATGATGTAACTATTCTTGGTGGTAAACTCTATGCTTTTGTCTTAGTTGATGACTACTCAAGTTACACTTGGGTTCTTTTCTTTTCTCACAAAAGTGATACATGTGGCGAATTTATAAAACTTTGCAAAAGACTTGAAAAAGAACAAGGTCATTCTATCATTAGTGTGAAAAGTAATAGAGGTAGAGAGTTTAAGAACCAAGACATCGAAAATTTTTGTAATGCACAAGGATACTCACATAATTTTTCGGCCCCAAGAACTCCTCAACAAAATGGAGTGGTTGAAAGGAAGAATCGTTCTTTACAAGAGATGGGTAGAACCATGCTTAATGAACACAAACTTCCTAGAACCTTTTGGATGGAAGCGGTTAATACCGCTTGCTATGTGGGAAATAGAGTGGTTATTAGAACCATCCTAGCCAAAACCCCATATAAGCTATGGAAAGGTCGAAAACCAAATATTGGTTACTTCAAAGTTTTTGGATCCAAATGTTTTATTTTGAATGATAAAGATTATCTTGCTAAGTTTGAGTCTAAATCCGATGTGGGCATTTTTATTGGTTATTCAACTAATAGTAAAGCTTATCGTGTTTACAATAGACGTACTCTAACCGTGCAAGAATCAATTCATGTTGTATTTGATAAATCTAATCCATTTGTTTCCAACAATGTTGTTGAAGGTGATGAAAATAGCAAATTATTATCTAATGCTAATGAAGAACTTGGAAAGCTTAACATTAGTGATTCTTCAACAAATGATGCATCTCAAGAGGAACCAAAGGAGGACCCTCCAATTGAAGAATGTGAACTCTCAAGTGAACCTCAAGAGTTGCAAAAGTTGCCAAAAGTTTGGAAATTTGTGAAGAATCATCCAATTGATCAAGTGATTGGTGATCCTTCACGCAAGGTAAGTACTCGCTCTAGTCTTAGAGATGATTATAACCATATTGCATTTGTTTCTCAAATTAAGTCTAAAAATTTTAATGAAGTCGAAAATGATGATAGTTGGTCATGGCTGCAAGAAGAACTTAATCAATTTGAAAGAAACAAAATTTGGGAACTTGTACCTAAACCTAATTACCATACCATCATAGGCACAAAATGAATTTTTCGAAACAAAAAGGATGAATATGGTAATGTGATTAGGAATAAGGCAAGACTTGTTGCACAAGGCTATAACCAACAATAAGGCATTGATTATGGTGAAACTTATGCACCGGTTGCTAGACTTGAAGCTATTCGCATGCTACTTGCATTTGCTAGTTTTAAGGATTTTAAATTGCATCAAATGGATGTGAAAAGTGCATTTTTAAATGGTTACATTATGGAGAAAGTATTCGTTAAACAACCTCCCAGTTTTGAAGATAACACTTTTCCAAATCATGTATACAAACTTTCCAAAGCACTTTATGGCTTAAAATAAGCACCAAGAGCATGGTATGAAAGGTTAAGTAGTTTTTTGCTCTCAAATGGTTTCATTAGAGGCAAAATAGATACTACACTTTTAATAAAGCTTAAAGATAGTGATATGTTAATTGTTCAAATTTATGTTAATGATATTTTTTCGGTGCTACTAATGATCTTCTTTGTGAGGAGTTTCCTAATTTATGCAAAATGAGTTCTAAATGAGTATGATTGGAGAATTGACATTCTTCATTGGACTTCAAATCAAGCAAACCAAAGAAGGCATTTTGATCTATCAAGCTAAGTATGTGAAGGACATGCTAAAGAAATTTGACATGGAAGGTGTAAAGTATAGTCCTACACTAATGAGCCCCACAACGAAGATTGACTTTAATGAAAATGGTAAGAAGGTAGTCCAAAAATTGTATAGAGGTATGATTGGTAGTCCTTTTTACTTAACCGCAAATAGACCGGATATTATGTTTAATGTATGTTTATGTGCTCGTTTTTAAGCCAATCTCATGGAATCTCACTTGCTCGCCGTAAAACGTATTTTCAAATATCTTGTTGGGACTCATGTTTTAGGCTTGTTGTATCCTAAGCATGCTTCTTGTCAATTTGCTAGCTTTTCGGATGTAGATTTTGCCGATTATAAAACCGACCGAAAGAGCACTAGTGGCACTTGTCATTTTATTGGCCACTCATTTGTCTCTTGGTTTAGCAAGAAACAAACTTAGGTAGCTCTTTCCACCACCGAAGCGGAATACAATGCCGCCGGAAGTTGTTACGCTCAAGTTTTGTACATGAAACAACAACTTGAAGACTATAGGATCCATTTCACTCACATACCTATTCGTTGTGACAACACTAGTGCTATTAATATTTCTAAGAATCCTTGTTTGTACTCACGCACAAAACACATTAAAATTAGGCACCATTTCATTCGTGACCATGTACAAAGGGGAGATGTTGAACTAGAATTTGTTAGTACGGACAATCAATTGGCAAACATCTTCACGAAACCTCTCCAAGAGGATCGTTTTTGCACAATTCGGCGTGAACTTGGTATGGTTAGACCAATGGAATTGTGATTGTGCATGTGTGTATTGTAGTATTCTCCTATTTCTCTCTTCTTTTATTACCTTTTTGAGATGACAAAGGGGGAGAATATTTGAATACTTTGAATGAGCTTGTGTGCTTGTATTATTCGCTTCCATATATGTTGTTGCTTATTGAATATGTTGATTCAACCATGCTTGTTGTGCTATTTTGAGGGAGAGCTTTGCTCTCTATTTATTATTCAAATTTATGGTTTGTCATCATCAAAAAGGGGGAGATTGTTAGCCCTAAGGTCTTTGAACTTATTTTGATGATAACTAAACCATACCTTCCTTCTAACAAGTGGGTGAGTATTGTGTCTCCATAGATTCATATTGGAGCTCTCATCAATATTCTACAAGTAATTCAATGTGCACATTAGTCTTTCAAGCTCATGGAGTTCAAAGCTCAATGCTCATAAAGTTTCAAAGCACAAAGATGAAGCCATTCAAGAAATTCTACTTGAAGATCAACATGAAGACTTGCTCAAAGCTTTATGAAGTCTATTTGAAGTCTAGTTGCTCTCCAAAGTGTTTAGGAACTTTTTGTAAGATTTCTCCAATGCTCAATATTGCAAAGCTCAAAAGAAAACTTTTTACATCCCATTGTGCATTAGCATTCATGCTTGAAAATGCTTTCAAAATTGACCAAAAATGTTTTGGAACACTTAGTTAACTTGTCCAAGTATTTGATGTTGATTTTGACTTAGAAATTTCAAATTATTGACATTGCAACTTCCTTAGTCGACTAACCCTTTAGTCCTAGTAGACTAATTGAAGTCCAGAGGCAATGTTTTGAGAAATTCTGAGTTAGTCGACTAAACACCCTGGACTAGTCGACTAATAGTTTCCTAGTCAACTATGTTAGTAATATGCCCTAATAGCCAATCACACTGGTGTAATTTAGGA
>JAESVK010037911.1:0-17292 GCA_017140935.1 Hamamelis virginiana
GAAAGGTACCTTTTTTGAGACTCAAATCATACTCAAATGTATATGCAGAATGCGGACATGAATCGCGACATCTCCGGCAACTGAACCTACCTTCCGGTGACGAGAAAAAACCCTCCGGCAACTCGCGACATCTCCTTCCGGCGTGACGCCATGAACAAAGCCACGCGCCCACGCTTCACCGAGTGGGAAACTTGCCTTTTCTGCTTCTTTTTGTTTTTATCCTCAAATAAATTTGATTCCTACTTTTTCGGGATTTGTCCCGCACGAGCCACCACATTTATGGAAACTTGCTGCGTTTTGGTCTGATAGCATATGTCGTGGGAATTTTTGCCCCAGCATATAATAAAGGGCATTTTTGTCTCTAACAAATTTTTGAGGACCTACATGATTAACTCTTTTTTTCCTGGATCTATTGGTCTAAACATATAAATAAAATGACCTATAACTAAAGAACCCAATAAAAAAGACCTGATGATCTTAATTCAAATTGTTTTCAAGTTCTCCTTATTTATTGCTAATGATCAACTAGTAAACATGCATGAGTGTGGAATGGGATTGGACCAGGTTAGTTTTTTTTACCTTTTTTTCCCAAATAAGTATTTTATTATCTAATAAAAAAAATGTTTCTCCTCACGAACTTCTCCGCCCCTTAAGAAAACACGAAATATGATGCGGAAATGGTTAATTTTATAATAATTTTTTTAAAGTGCTTAAACCATATCAAATTTAAGGTGCTTGCTAACCTGTTGATAAAACCTCTTGGTAGTTGTACTAAACACCTGAATTCGAATCCTGCCTTCATTAGGATGGGGATAGTTTAAGAGAGAGGGGAGAGCTATCCCATATTGTGTAACTCATGAGCCCAATGAGCTTCATTAGAGCCAAAAAAAAAAAAGTGTCAGATTCAAGTGAAAAAGTGAACGGCTGCGCATTTCTATTTAATTGGGGATTTATCCTCATTTTTTATTAAACATAGTTAGAACTTAAATTGGTCAAGGGATGAGACTATGGTATTTCGAAACCCAAGTTTGCATGGTCCCGACTGGTTTGGGTTCATGGTGGGATCACTACATTTTAACCAGCCATATATATTGCCATTACTACTGTGACTCTATGGTATTTCGGAACTCTATCCAACTTTAGTTTTGTGTTTTTTTTTTTTTTATGTTACTTAGTCACTGTAACTATGATCTTTTTCGTGAACTCACACTTGCAAAGACCATTCATTTTTGAATTAAGAAAAAGAGGAATTAATTTGGTCAAAGATCCCATCAAAAAAAGATTCTATTTGCTTTAATCCTACTAAATAATATACCCAGCCAAAAGTTCTCTTAGCATGATTTGGATAAAAATGTCCCTTCTTCCCCAAACTAACTTACAAGCCTTAATTAAAGTTGACTCCTCCTACACCCATTTACTCCCTATATTCTTTTTTACATTTTCTCTCTCTTTCTTCTCTCCCCCTCCGTCAAAGTAACTACTTTGCTAGTTCGCTAGCGGCTAAAGTTTAGTATGCTGGCAACCAAAGTTCATTACATCGGAACCAATATTCACTGCACTGGAACAAAAGTTCACTATGCCATAACCAAAGTATAACAACATTTTCTTTTTGGAATTTTATCAAACACCTTCTATTCTCTCATATGCATAGAGATTTTAGCCATGATACTTCTCAAGAATAAAACTTTTCACCAATTAACCTATAGGACTTTCTCCAAAAGTTCACCAATGCGTTTCCTTAATTCCTCCACATTAAACACATTTTCACTCATTTTTGTGATTGTATACATCCTTCTAAGCTCTAATTGATGGCAAAGAGACTCTTAGACTATGTGAGAAGAAAAGAAAAAGGAAAAGGAAATTAAAGTGAGAATCTTAGACTAATTTTGTTTGAATATATATTCACCTGACTTCAAAGAATGAAATTTGGCTACATGGTTCATGTCACTCCTTTTATGGGATAACGTTCTGGTTCTATTTCTTATCCCTCCCCATTAACAAAAGACTCCAAATGAAGACTTAAATGTCATTGTTAGACGCATGGCCAAAAGATGCATTCCCGGCAGTGGCACTCTTATCCCTTGGAAGAAGTTTGATTGTCTCAATCAATGCTGAATTATGTAAGGAAAAATTAATAAATAAATAAAGACTTTAAAGAATGACTTAGATGCCGTGAGACCCATGGCCAAAAGATGCATTTCCGGCAGTTTCTTAATGCATGAGAGGGCAGTTTCATAATGCATAAAAGCATCCACATAATGCAGTATTTATTAAGTCAATCAAACTTCTTCCAAGAGACATGCAATGGCTAATTAGCCTCGTGTGAACAAGAAGAATGCGCAACTTGCAACTATCAAATTAAAGACGGTCCCCACTTATTATTCTCATTATTTGATTTCAATTTTTTCTTTTTTATCATTATCATTAAAATAAAAATGTCTACAACATTTATAAGGTACACATGGGATAGCTATCGCTAGTCATCCCATTTGTAATGTCAAGGAAAATAATATCATTTGTGATGGGATTGTAAGTGGAATTTTCCATTTGTAACGTTTGGAAAAGATGATACCATTTGGGATGGGATGGATGAATTGCCACAAATGGTTGCAATGTTCAAAAGAGGATTAAATTGACAATGATATTAAAATAATATATTTATAAAAATAAATATATTATATTCTTTCTCATTTCCTTTTACCATTTTTCCCCCTCCCAACCCCAATTCCCTCAAGTTGCATTTAGTTGTCAAGTAACTTAGAGCATCTCCAACCATGCTCCCTAAAATTTTCACAAATGACTGTCTATTTTAGCTAAAAGTTATTTTAACTAACCACTTTTACACTAGTTATTCCAACCATGCTCCCTATTTTAGCTAATCATTGAATATTTTATTATTGTTTTAAAATTTAATTTAAAGAATTAATATTAAATAATTTAACAAAACTTGTGTTATCACACACATTCTCCCAAAAAGATATTAAAATAGGGAAATAGGGAGTGAGTTCTATTTTTAAGTGATATTATTTTCTTATAAAAAGTGTAGAACATGTTTTGAAGAATAATACTTTTTTGCCGAAAACAGCAGACATACTAAATTTGAGGTCACATAACTTATTCCCCTCTTCTTCATGTCACGATTAGGTCACTAAATTCTGCTGGTTGGGAAACAAAATTTAGTGACCTCAAATAAAATATGTGACCTAATCGTGAACAGTAAAGTGCATTTATTTTAGTATCAAGGGCAATAAGTTTCTCAGGAAGTTTAATTAGCTGTGCATTGTCTGCCATTTTTATAATTGTGCAGAGTGCAAATCCATTTTTGTGATTGTAGCAGTGGGAGTCTTGTTCATGCTACCTATTATTGATAAGATAAGAAAAAGAAAGGAAAGACAAAATTAAAAATTATTATTTTATTTTTTGTTTTTTATGCTTTTGATAATCGTAAAAATTTATAAATTTCACTACTAATAATTTTCGGAAAAAAAGTATTATTCTCAAAGCATGTTCTACATTTTTTATAAGAAAAAAATACCACTTAAAAATTCTAGTTACTTATAATTTTCTTACAAACCAAACAATGGCAAGAAAAATAAATTTTAAACAAATTCATTTACTTTTACTTTTCTTTACCTTTATTTTCATACGTTTTACTTCCTACCATAAGTTACTTGACAATTGTTCCCGGTGTAAAATTCGGTCTCAAGATCTTATACGCGATTAAGGTTTCTGCACGGGCGTGCCAGGGCTAGTTAAAGCTCAAGAGACCGTTTTGAACATGACCTTTAGCATCTTCTAGGCCGCGAAATTAGGAAATGTCATAATGCCTAGTCAGTCACTTTAAAATGAAATGGAAATCAGGCGATTGGCGAGGATTAAAAGTTGATCTGGCCTCTTGGGTTCTAGTATGGAATGTCTAAGAAAAACTAAAATCCAATTCAAATTACATCGAAATCAAACCGATCAACTTGCGTGGAATGAAATTGGAAATGCATAAACGAGAGAAATACTTACAATGCATGATATTACAACGTTAGAAATATACTTGGAATGAAAATGTGCTTGGAAATTGAAATACGGCGCTTGCTTGAAGTAGAAATGCTTAAAACTTGAAGAACTATAGCTTGAAATTAAAAAGATGCTTGAACTAAACTAATGAAACTTGAAATAAACTTGAAAAAAAACTTGTTTGCTAAGAGAAAAGCCTAAAAATCTACTCGAAGGTCTTGAAGCATTATGCTGTTTTGGAGTTGGAGTTATGTGTCTTGCTTATGCCTTTGCTTATGCCTTTGATTGAAGTTTATGTATTTTGAAAAATTGACCGTTGGATCAGCTAATCTTCTTATGGATATCATGTCTCCCAAAAATTATAATGATCCAACAGTTGATTTTTAAAATACAGATTGTTAAACAATTATAATAGTATCCAATGGTAGTAATTGTCAGAGTTTTTAGAATCTTTATTTTTAAAACTAATTATTGGATCACTGTTATTTTTGGCAAACATGAGATGCATAAGAGGATTATCTAATGTAACAGTTGATTTTTCAAAATATTGATTGTGGCAAAAGTTAGGGAGCTAGCTTAAGCTAACCATCCTACCATCACTCGAGTTATTTAAAATATCTTATTATCCCATCTCTTAGATCAAATAAAATTTTAAGCTATAAAGTAATTTTATGTAAAACTAATTCAAGCGGGCCTTAAGTTTAATGGAGTTGATCTTTCTATTATCGCCTCTAATTTGAACAGCCATATATATAATTGTATAGACTAGTTTGGGAGTGTTAGAATGACTTAAAATTAAATCATTCAATTTCAGATACAGAGCTTCTCTAAAATCAACAATTATCGCTCCCTCCTTTGCATTAATCATGCACATTGTTAAAGAGTACACCAATATTTAAGATCCATTTACTTTGAAGAATTTTTCCAGTAATTTGAAAAACAAAATCATACTAATATTTTATCAAAGGAAGCTGTGCCATCACATTGGGTGTTGGAATGGCAACATTCTTGCTCATCATAGGGCTACTTTATTTCCTCTAATCAAATTTTTTCATTAGAGATTAGTAACCCAATCTCCTTCCTGTTGTTACAAAATACGTTGCACAAGTTGCATGTTGCATCTACAGGGGTAACAGGGGACAAGAGATTTACTAGGAACTGGACCAATTAATTGGCTTTGAAAATAGGGTCATATACTCGTATGTCCATTATATAAACGTTTTACACCACTAGATGCAAGGATTTTTCATGTTTGTTACTTCGTTTTAAATTTATGGTACTGTGCCTTTTTGGGCCAGAACTCGGGCTTCGTAAAATACAACCTGAGTCTACATGCCATTGATATTCTAAGTATTCTTTTTAAACAATTTATTACATAACACTGTGATTTGAGTGGATCTTGGCACAAGTCCTTTAAGCACGGGTCTAAATATCCCTCATGTTGTTTCTAAAACCTAATTACTATCCTCAAAATAAGTTCCAATGAGTGTACAGTGTGTTGGAGTGGTGGCATTTTTGTCCGCAGAAGGGCTAGTATAGTAGTATGCTTCCTCTGTGGCACGGTCAAGTCCTACATTAAGAGGCCCAAATTCACTTCTACATTTGCTTTACAGCCCAAAAATACTCGTTGATCAGAAGTCAGAATACACCCCAGCTTGCAAATGAACTGCAAAGGCCATAATTCTTATATGAAATACTAATAATTTATGGGCCTAAGTCCTTCAGGAACTCTCTCTTCTTTTGTTTTGCTAGTGTTGAACCCTATTTCTGGGTTAACTTTTGAGAGCCTGCAATTTATATGAAATAGAGGATTATGATAAAATTAATCCCAATCTGCCTGCTGCAGGATTTGATTAATCCGGGAAATGAAGCCTCTACTTTTGATGGTATCTGTTGTGCTTAAAGCTTGAGATGGGGGCTGAACCATAAATCTTCTTGGAACCTTGGGATAAATAAAATCACCAGCAAATCCCATCCATCAGGATAGTCAATGTGTCAAGGATCAATTCTAGCTAATTAGACGGATTTGCAATCAATAATCAAAAGTGATCTTGGCGCCAAATGAAGCTGGTAACGTGCCTTTTTGGGCCAGACCTGAGGCTTCTTAAATCTTAACCATGGCTTGAGTCTACATGCCATTGATTTTCTTGAACCCAGCCCCTTCACGAACCATGATAATCCAGTCTACTGCTGCTCCGATCCACAATCCACAATTCTTGTAGGCCAAGATGGGCCCATTATAGTACCCGACCCAAAAATGCTCGTTAGTGAAAATCTGCTCCTGACCGGGCCCAATTATAACACTAGCCCAATACGCCAGTTCAAGTACTGGCACAAAGAGACGGTCAAGAGCATACCCAAATGTTCATGTTTTTCGTTCAAGTTGTCAGGAGAACACTATTAGAGCATCTTCAATACAAAATTTGGCAGTGACACTCAAATGACTTGCTCCAAGGGAATACCATTTGGAGTGCCAAATTTTGGTAATAGCACTTGCCATTGTGCCATGTCATACTTTTTTTATTAAAAAATGTGAGAAATGTCAAAATATAACATTAATGCATTGGATCACATAGGTACCAAAATTTGACATTGATGCCATTTGGGGTGCCAAATTTTGACTTTGGTAAATCAAATTGCATGAATGTATTGGAGATACTGTTAAAACAATACTTGCCTCCAACAAATACTGTCTATTGGTGTGTGTCGAGTTATAACAATTTTACTTTTATGATAAAATAAAGTCCAGTTCTACACTATTGTCCCCAGAAGATAAACCCAATTTCAGTTCTTTTGAATCAACAAGTCTGTTGACTAGCTGGAGCTAGCTAGTGTAGTTGTTCAATTGGGGGTTGGGGTTTGGCAATATCTTATTTTTCTTTTTTCTTTTTTGATTTGTTTTGATTAGGCCACTTTAAATTCATTGGCACAGCCGAGACTAAAAAGAGCAATGAAAGTCTCAAATCTCAATCAATAATATGGAAATCTCAAGCCTAATGTGCTGGCTAGGGAGCATAATAATAATCCATATATCCTCATAAGTCATACTAATTCATCATTGATTTTGGCACAACCGGGACTAAAAAGACCATTCTCTTAAATCAAAGGCCCATTTGCATTAGCTTTTAAAAAAAAAAAAATCATTTTTAGAGCTTAAAATTTTGATGCATCGAAGAGATAATGACTTTTAGAAAACTTGTGTGGAGATAGAATGAATTGAAAAAATATTCATACTAGAAGTGACTAGCAAAAGTAAGGGGACTCCAACTTCTACCACAATCACTTCTACTATAAAAATTTTGAAATATGAAGTTAAAGTTTAAACATAATTTAAAAAATATATATATGTGAAGAAATAGTTCTCCAAAAGTAATTTTAGAAAAAAACAAAAAGCTAACACAAATGGGCCCCGGTACAATTTTGAGCTCTAAAAGCGATTTTAAGAAAAATTAATACAAACGTGACCTTAATTGGGTAATTAGCTTTATTCCTAGTCAAATGGAGCTGGCACATTTACTGAACTATAGGGATGGAATTTCAACTCAATAAAAATCTATTTTACACGAGGCAAACTCTATTTTGTCTTGTGTGTTCTTCCCCTTAACTAAAATAATAATAATATTTTATTTAGTAAGTCTAATACTTAGCTCTTTTTTTTTTATTTTTTTTTTCATAATAATATTTTATTTAGTAAGTTTAATAACAACATTCAACATCACCTCCACCCCCAACCCCGAGTTCACTATGCCATACCATTGGTTCACTATGTCGAACCCCTGGTTCACTATGCGGGAAAGCACATTTCACTACGCCGGAAAAGCATTTCACTATGCCGAAAATCGTATTACACTATGCCGTAAAATGCATTTCACTATGCCAGAAATCGTATTACCCGATTTTTTTCTCCAAAATCATAGGTAAGCTTTTGTTCTTGTTCTCATAAATAAGCTTTGCCGATTGAGAAAAATTAACGAGAAAGATTTTTAAGAAGCATTTAAATAAAGGATAATGCTATCTTTCCACGCGGGAATTTCACCGAGACATATGGATGGTGTGGACCTCACCCTCCATGTCTAAATAACTAAAAATTTCACTTGCCGGACATGACAGGACGGTATTGCAACCATTGATTTTGTATCTCTAATTATACCCAATGATGATATGTGCCTAATCAATGGCTCTAATTTGCATCTTTGATGAAAATCTTCCAGAGTGTACTGGAGGTGAACATCATTGTCTAAATAAATAGCATAAATTGACACCTTTTCATGCTCAGGCTTAAATATGCTATGAGTAATTGATTAAAGTTTATTGCTGCAAAAAAATATTTACCTTTGAGAACCATACAGCCCTCACATAGTGTTTCTGCACCTAATATGACATGGTACCGTGTGTGATTTTTTTGTGAAGATGGATTATTCATAGGAAGAACTTTATTGGGATTATTATGCTTCGTTGCATTTTTTATCTACAAATTCCAGCAAAGACATTTGTTGATTGATGACACAATTGAAGAGTTCATTCAAAGTCACAATAATCTAATGCCAATTAGGTACTCATATTCAAAAATAAAGGATATCACCAAAGGCTTCAAGGATAAGCTAGGCCAAGGAGGTTATTGCATTGTGTACAGAGGAAAGTTACGAAGTGGCCATCTTGTAGAAGTTAAACTGTTAGGCACGTCCAAAGCAAATGGTTAGGATTTCATTAATGAAGTTGCAACAATTGGAAGGATTTGTCATGTTCATGTAGTGCGAATCATTGGATTTTGTGTGGAGGGATCAAAACGGGCTCTTATATATGAATACATGGTCAATGGGTCCTGGATAAGTTCGTTTTTCATAAAGGAGAAAAGATCAATCCTTTGAGTTGGAAGATGATGCATGAGATTGCACTTGGTGTGGGTCAAGGAATCGAATACTTGCATCATGGCTGTCCAATGCAAATTTTACACTTTGACATCAAGCCACACAACATTCTTCTTGATGAAAACTTTATCCTGAAAATTTCAGATTTTGGTCTCGCAAAATTGTATTCAGTAGATGACAATATTGTTTCTCTCACTGCTGCTCGAGGAACATTAGGTTATATTGCACCAAAATTACTCTACAAGAACATTGGAGGCGTCTCACGTAAAGTTGATGTATATAGTTTTGGAATGTTATTGATGGAAATGGTTGGGAAAAGGGAAAAGGTGGATTCATCTACAAAACACTCCGATCAAATATTATACTTTCCATCTTGGTTATATGATCGAATTAATCAAGGTGAGGATATTGAGTTGGGAGATATCGATGAAGATGAAAGGAAAATTGCAATGATAATAATGATAGTTGCACTATATATGGTGCACACAGATGAAACCTGTGGATCGTCCTTCAATGAGCAAAGTTCTTGAGATGATTGAAGGTGAGGTCGAAGTGCTCCAAATGCCTCCGAAGCCTCCTATATTATTAATAAATATCAGTTGTGGATCATGAAAACAACAGTCCAAGAGAGACACCAATTTTATCCTATAATGATATAGGCACAATTACATTAGATGTAAGGTAGCTTTTCATTAATTGTATAAACTGTCTGATAATAATATAAATTTTATTGGCTTAAATGTCAAAAAATTACCATTAGTCATAACTTAGAGTCACATGTAGAAAAAATTAAGCACATTAATCCAAATTGTTTTCATGCTCTCCTTATATATCTCTGTATTCATCCCCTAAACAAGCATGATTGGTCCTGGGATGGATTGGTTTTAGATAATTTGTTGTTTTTGCATTTTACTCAATTGGGCATTTTATTATTTAATTTAACTATTTAACCGAGAATGATTCTCTTCATGAATTGCTTTTCTTAAAAAAATTCTCACTTTTAAGGGAACACTGAAATTGCAAATTTGAAAATAGTAATAAAAGTAACACTGCTTAATTTTCATATAATGAGTCCGGCAATGTTCTACAATTTAAGGTAAAATTTGTTTGTTTGGCCATTTGTGCTAAAAGTTTGACATGGGGGCGAACCATTATTCTTCCAGGCGTCTTGGGATATTAGTATTCTTCTATTTGCTTCTTCTAAAGACGCCTCAATAGCTGTTTCTATGGTTGGATGGATCCAAATTTGCTTTCAGTACAGATCCTAAGAAGTAAAGAACATTATTCACTGCTGGATGTATGTATATACCCACAACAATCAATCTTCAAATTATTATTTTTTTCAAGTGATATATATCAATAAGCTTAGTGGTTAGTTGTTAATGGAAAGGGGAATAACAAATGAGTCAATTCTCATTCATGAGGAATAGAACTCAAAACCTCATCACATAAAGAGAGACATGCACCACTGGGCCAAAATTCATATTCAACCATTGATCTCCAATTGCCAAGTAAGATTGTTCTCTCTGTCTTTCGTTTAGAAGGGCTCAACCTACAATCAATTGTAGGCAAATTTGGGCTAGTTATAGAGTTCGACCCAAAAATACTCGTTGGTGAGAATCAGCGCCTGCCGAAGCCCAATGATAACATTTGTCCAATATGCCAGTTCAAGTACCGACCCAAGGAGACTCTCAATAGTACAAAAATGATCCTATCAGCACATGCGAAAGTCAGCATGAAGCTCATAGGTACGTGATTGTAGGATGCATACTTTGACAAACTGACGTTGGATTAAATATTATGCATATGTATGTTAGACATGCCAAAAATCATAGTGATTCAATAGTCGGTTTCTCAAATATGTTATTGAGAAAAACTGTGAAAGTTTTTAGCGGTCAGAATTTTTTACAATCTGTATTTTGAGATGCCTATATTGGATCACTGTGATTTTTTGCAAACATGACATCCATAACAAGAGTATCTAATCTAACAGTCGGTTTTTCAAAATATGCATCCCACAATTTCCTATGAACTTGATGCTGACTTTTGCAAAAATCAACATATGCTTACTAGATCGGGACTCCTCAAGAGTGTGCATACCCAAATGTTCATATCTATCGTTTAAATTTTGCAGTGAAGATCACTATTTGGACAATATTTGTTCCCTCCTAATACTGTCTGTTGTTCTGCATCGAGTTAAAACAAGTTTACTTTCATGATAAAATAAAGTTCAGTTCTGCACTATTGTCCCATGAAGATAAACCCAATTTCCTTTGAATTAACAAGTCCGTCAACCAACTGACAATTGGAGCTAGCCCATTTAGTTGGAGCTTAAAGTAGTAACATGTGTAAGATGAGGGTTTATTGATACTCCATTTATCTTTATTTTCTTTCCAATGTGGATTTTTTTAAAGTAGTAACCGTGTTATACACTGTTCTCTTAAGGTTTTAATTGCAATACATGATCTTTCAATGATTTCAAAATGTGACAAATAATACCTCTATGTCCGTTAATCAGCAGTGAAATAAAGAAATAATGATTTTGCCCCCTTAGACCATCAATTGTTACACATTTGAAAATCAAAAACTTTTTAATGTTCTTTTTCTTCCGATAATACACTGTCAGAATTTTTTTGTTAATTTTAGTCAACATATATAGACTCATTTTAATATATTTTTAATTAAATTAATACTAATTAGACAGACTCAAGTCTTAAATTATGTATTCAAGATGTGACAAATAACATCCTTGCGTCCGTTGATCGCAGTGGAACGACAAATAATGGTTGACAAACTTATTCCTGATCGCAGAAATTAGATTCTTCATCACTACGCCCGTCCATTCCCTATAATTTTACTCTTAATTCTCTATTAAGCTCTTATTGATGAGTTTCACTCTTAATTCTCCTTCACTATGATCTTATTGATGCCCTGTCAACTAAGAATAAGTCTGTCAACCATTATTTCTTTATTTCACTATTGATCAACAGACGTAGGGGTGTTATTTATCACATTTTAAAATCATTGAAGGATCAGGTATTGCAATTAAAACCTTAAGAGAACAGTGTATAACACAGTTACTACTTTAAAAAAATCCACATTGGAAAGAAAATAAAAATAAATGGAGTATCAATAAACCCTCATCTTACACATGTTACTACTTTAAGCTCCAACTAAATGGGCTAGCTCCAATTGTCAGTTGGTTGATGGACTTGTTAATTCAAAGGAAATTGGGTTTATCAAAAACTTTCTTGAAACAAACATAGAAGACATTTGAAAATCCTTAACAGATTTAGTTATTTAAAAAAATTCCCAACAAGTATACTCCACGTCAAATTTGTAAAAAAATCCTTAACAGATTAGTTTCCGTGTTAAATTGAATTGTAGTATTGTAGTATTAATTTTTCCCACACTCTTTAACGAGAAGAAATAAATTTCAGTCTAAAGCTCTTTCTTTCTTTCCAATAGAATTTTTTTTTCATTTGTTTTGATTGGGTGACTTTAAAGTCATTGGCACACACGTGGCGAACATTCCACATAAAGAGAAATGACAGTTGCAAATCAGAATCATCAATATTTACCCTCATTTCAGCATTAATCTACTAATTAAGATGCCATACAGCATTTTCTCTAATTGCAGCCCATTATCAAATCTCTTAAACACCGATGATTCCATCCAAATCCTCTACATTATTATTATTATTATTATTATTATTTGTTTTGCGTGCTTTTACTCTTTCTTCCAAACTTTAAGGCCCTATAGAGTGATACTTCTTGTTTGAGAAAGAATGTTGCCTATTGTGATCTTTTTTTTTATTTTCAACATAAGATATCCCGAATCTACTTCCAATAAGATTTGAGCCCAAACTAATTATTAGAAATAAATAAAACCACCTGCAAATTTCATCCATCAGGATAGTCAAATTGTCAAGGATCAATTCTACTTTGATAGGTTGACGTCATCCATGTTAAGGTGGTGCTAATTAGACGGATTTGCAATCAAGGATCAAAAGTGATCATGGCTCCATATAAAGCTGGTACTGTGCCTTTTTGGGCCAAACCTGAGGCTTCTTAAATCTTAACCTGCATTGATTTTCTTGAACCCAGCCCCTTCACGAACCATGATAATCCATCCAGTCTATTTCTGCTCGGATCCGCAACCCACAATTCTTGTAGGCCAAGATGGGCTCATTATAGTGCCCGACCCAAAAATGCTCGTTAGTGAAAATAGGCTCCTGCCCAAGCCCAATGATAACACTAGTCCTATGCGCCAGTTCAAGTACCGGCCCAAGGAGACGGTCAAGAGCATACCCAAATGTTCATGTTGTTAGTTCAAGTTTTGGTAGTAGAACACTCTTGGAGCATCTTCAATGAGGGTGTTATATGAATTACCATTGTCAAAATTTGGCATTGACACTCAAATGACTTGCTCCAATAGAATGCCAAATTTTAATAATAGCAATTCCAATAGCACTTGTCATTGTGCCATGTCATACCTTTTTTATTAAAAATGTGAGAAATGGAAAAATTTGTCAGTAGAACACTGTTGACTAGCTGGAGCTAGCTAGCATAGTTGATCAATTGGGGGTTAAGGTTTGGCAATGTCTTCTTTTTCTTTTTTCTTTTTTGATTTGTTTTGATTAGGAGACTTTAAAGTCATTGGCACAGCCCGAGTCTAAAAAAGAGCAATGAAAGTCTCAAATCTCAATCAATAATATGGAAATTTCAAGCCTTGTGCTGGCAAGGGAGCATAATAATAATGCATATATCCTCATAAGTCATACAAATTCATCATTGATTTTGGCACAACCGAGACTAAAAAGAGGAACGCTATTTGGAGTGCTAAATTTTGGTAATAGCAATTCCAATAGCACCTGCCATTGTGCCACGTCATACTTTTTTTATTAAAAAAATATGAGAAATGCCAAAATATAAAGCTGTAACACCCCTAACAGACTACTCCCAATCTGCTAGGTGTCACATACACAAACACTCTGTGCTTATCTCTTTGGAACCGTTGACTTGATTTGATAATAATCTGAAATGCGGAAGCTTTAACAAATCACGGAGTAAAGAAAAATTTAGATAAACACAAGTACTAGCTGGCCTCAAGTACCAGTCCCGTAAAGTACTTAATATAAGATTTAAACTTATAATCATACAGTCAAGTCCAAAGTCTTAATACAGAAATTTCAAACCACAACTTCCAACACATATCACATGGCAGTACCTCCAGCAATCCACAAAAACAAAACCAGGCGAGCAACGTTATCCCCACAATCTCCATCCAGCTAAGATTCTGAAGGTCCTGGGGGGGAAATGAGGGGTGAGCAAACCACTATGCCCAGTGAAGTTTTATAATCTTTTCTACAATGCCAATAACTTTTAAGACATACTCAATATTTCCACAGATCATACATCAAATAATAAACAATGAAAATATATTTTTATTAACATTGTTCCATCACCGCATGATTCAATTTAATCATATCCAATAATTCATGCATGTTTTATGCAAATTGCAGGTATCCATGATATGCTTTATGCAATTATACCTGCGAGGCTCTGTCCCGCTCAACCTGCAAAATAGATAGTCCACCACAACAAATGTACCACTCGATGGTACCAACTCGATGGTAATCACTTTTTGGATTCACCATCACGACAACAGCATACCTTAACTCCCCGGTTGTTAATAGTATGTATATCACCCCAAAAACTTCGCCTTCTTATAGGGCCCGGCCTCTTTCATCCGTCCCTTGGAGATCAGTTTTTGTATAGCCATTTTTGACAGAGTGATATATTAGTGCACTAACTGTATCCAAGATCCAAAGTCCATCGGTCGTATCTCATCTCATCTCATCTCAGTCCCCCTTTTTGGGAACTCAACCACAGTTACATAGTATCCATGACAGTTATATAAATGCTATGCATATGAATCATTCTGCTCACTTAACTAGAGCTATCACATGTAACTGTGCCCAATGACATATGCCAATGTATTGTGTTACAAATATGGCAAATATCTCATGCATCTGTTTTTTTATGCACAACAATTCTCCATATGCATATATTTTTATGCACAACAATCCACCACATGCATATTTTGATGCATAACAATTCTCCACATGCATATATTTTTATGCATAATAACTTAACATGCTCCAAATATAAATATCCTGTTTTTCAGAATGAATAATAACAGCATGTTATGAGTTTTTCTACTTCGCATACTTGAATTCAAAAGAATCAAGATAATCACTGATACATTCATAATGTAACAGAATAATAGAAATTATTAATTTCTTATTGGCCTTCATATGATTTCATATATTAACTACATAGTTCCAAACATTTCCTTAAGTCCACATCATTCATTTCTTTCACAGAAATCCAAACGGACTTATTCGAATATCATTTGGTGCCCGAAAATCAATTTCAAAGGCCTAACACCGTAAAAATCTTAAGAATTTAGTTTTTTCATGAAAATAATGGGAAAATCATTATTTTAATTTCATAAGAATTTTATAAGCACATTTGAAGGTGCTCGAAATATATTTTAAAAGAGAAAGTCACAATTTAGTGTTTAAACTTTGAATTCGAGGTTTATAATTACATAAAACTCCAATAAAATTTTCCACAACTCATGTATTATAAAATTTTACATTTTTATACTTCAAAACAGTACACAAAATGCCCATAAAATTTTCATGAAGTTTGGAGAACAAATGAACATTTACACAAATTTTTAATAAAGCCCAATATGCATTTTTCTCCCAAAATTTTATATAAAATCATGTAGAAAAGCTCAAATCAAAATTTTCTTTTCAAATATATTAAAACATGTTTATAAATGAATATAAACAAATTTGGAGCAATTTTAAACTCAAATATGCATAACACCCAAAATTTCATATTTATGATTCAAACCCATCCAAAAACAGTTTTTAGTGTTTAGGCCGTATCGTCTAGCTCATTTATCCAAATTTAATGATCTTTAGTATTCTGAAAAGAAGACTCGAAGATCTACAATTTCATGTTTCACAACCGTATCCCAATTCCAACGTTTTCATAGCCAAATAAGCAATTACCATAGCCTTACTGTTTTGAACGAAAATACTTTTCGCTGAAAAACCAGTTTGAGTAAAACAACCATAACGTTTCACAAAAAATTCCAAATAAGGCAAGGTTGGATTCGTTAGAAAGATAATTGAAATGTCTACAACTTTCATGAAGATTGTTTAGATCAATTCGGTCTCTAACCGATTCAATAATACCCAAACAGAATGCTCTGTTTTGGAGCTCAATTTGTTCCATATTTTCCTAGAATTTTTTAGGCAAACAAATACACTTTCTTTCCTTCAAATTTCACGAAATCATGATATAAATTCATCAATTAAGCTAAAAACAAGGTAGAAGAGAGTAGCAACCTCACCCAATTTCAAAATTTCCATAGCCATGAAACATTCCATGCTCAAAGCCTCAATTTCCCAAATTTTCTGTCTCCCCAAACAACTCTCTCTCCCTCCACCCGATTCTCTCTCTTTCTCTTCTTTCTTTCTCTCAATTTTTCTCCTATTCTAGCCGTGTCCAGCAGCTGGAATTCTCTCCTCTCTTGATCTAATCCATAAGACAAGCATGCCATTTGTCATGAAATGTGTCACCCCAAGTGACACATGTCACTTTGCATGCCCTCCTTTGCCATGTGTCCTTAACTCGCCACATGTCATCGCTTAATTAAGCCACATGTCACCTCTTGCCACATGTCACCTCTTGCCACATGTCCCAATCTAATTGATTCACTTGGCACCCTATTGCTTGTCTTTCGCCCATGCGGCGAGGGTCCATGCTAGTCCCCTACACTCCACAATCAAAACCACACACATAAAGTGCTATTTATGCACTTACTATTTTATAACTTAACATGTCCAATCTAATTAATTGAGAACATTGTCATGCCCAATTTAAATAATTGGGAATATTATTATGCCCAATTTAAATAATCGATAACATAATAATCTAAAACACAATTAATTGGAAACAGTAGTATGCCCAATTAATTGGAAACATACTAATTTATAATTCAATAGGCTAATAAAATTTATCATGTCCAACTTAATCAATTGAGGATATTATTATCTCCAATTTAAATAATTACAAACGTAAAATAAATACCACACAAAATAAGCTAGTAGATAATTATATAATTAATAATTAAAGTAAAAAGGGTCTCACAAAAGCTAATGCAAATGGGCCTTTGATTTTAAAGAGCGCTCTTTTTATTTTCGGCTGTACCAATGACTTTAAAGTCGCCTAATCAAAAATAAATCAAAAATGAAAAATGAAAAAGAAGACATTCCATTCCCATCAGAACTTTTTTTCTTTTGTTTTGATTAGGCGACTTTAAAGTCATGCA
>JAESVK010037914.1:0-11869 GCA_017140935.1 Hamamelis virginiana
TATATATATATATATATATATATATAATGTAATATTTTTAAAATAATTAATATATATTTAGAAAAAGGATAAAAAAATATATTTTTTTAAACCACAGTTATGAAAGTGATGGAACACCACCTTTAAAAGGGTACCAAACCTTTATATTAGTGATGAAATTTATGCAAGTGAGTGAAATTTCACTTTTAACCGATATGAAATATGTGATGTAGATCCAACACAAATGAAATATATTACGGCTTCTTGAAACTACAGATGTGATTTTTAAAAAACTAAATATATATTATTCTAATAATATTAACTTATTTTTATTATTTGTTTATTATTATTTTTTTTATATTTTTCTAGTTTAAAAGTATGAAAAAAAAAAATGGAAGATTGAAATTGGTGTCAGGTACGGTTATACCTACTTTTAGAAAATAACCTCATCGCACAAAGTTTTTAGACTTGATATAGGGAAGGAAGACTTACTCATTGCTCACACCTATTATCTTCATAATTTGCGACGTACAAGCCACAATACCCTGGATGGTCCAGTAAACAGTTTTGGGGATATGAGCCTCCTCCACTATTTTCCTCATTTTATTGGTAAAATGTTTGGCTTCAGTACGCGATAGTTTCATTTCATTTGACGTTGATGCAGAACAAAACTCTATGAGCAGAACAGTGGACTTTATCACATCTAGCATGGTCTCCATAAGTTTGCTAAGCTGCTCTGATTTTGGGTTGGAAGTGTCAGCTATGCGTGGTAATTCAGTAAAGATTGCATCTGCTTTTGATTCGGTGTGGCACAGCTTAGCCACCATCCAAAACTTGGCATAGTTTAGAGCGAAAGCTGCAAAAGCAATTAATACTTTTGCATGCAAGGCCGGGTAACTTGAAAGCGCGCCCAATAATGCCATGGTTGTTGTGTGCGTGTCTCCATCACCAGAACACTTGAACAACATCTGTGTAATTAATAACATTTACCGTCTGATTATTATGTAATAATATATATATATATATAATAATGCCGGCCACCTCCCCATGGATTCATATAACGCTCGGCCTATTAGCCGGCTAGGAGAATTTGGTTAATTTCGAACTTGGGATGTTTGGGTTTACAACTATCCTTTTGCCATCAGGGCAACCCTTATTGGTTTTTTTGTCTTATTTTAAATCCAATAAAATGTACCTGACGAAAATTTTCAATTGGTGATATCAAGTTGTCGAATACACTTGGTAAAGTTGGAGTTACAAGGAGATCAATCTCTTTGACCAATCTGTCCAGTTGTGGTGGAGTGATATTCTGCACATAAAATTAATTGGTGATGTCATACGAATGTGCCACCAAATGCTCAATTATAAAAGTTAATGTAAGAAGTTGCTAGCTAGTTTGTGGGTAATGTTTTTGGATGGTTGGTACCAAAAACCTAGATCCGAATTCCACCTTAATCATGGTTGGGAGGGTTTAAAGAGGAAGAGGGCAACCCTCCCCATTATGTACGTAGTTCATGGGCGAAACCAAGTTTTTGTTTCATGGAGTACCAAAATTTCAAAATTCAAGTTAAAGAAATATATTAATATTTAAAATTAAATTTATTTATAAAAATAAAATCAATATTTTTTAAACCTTTATACAATATGAATAAAAGAAAAAAAATATAAATATATATATTATGCAATTCAATATATTATGTATAGAAACTTTTTAAATTTTGAGGCCTAAAAACAGTGTGACATGTTATTTCACAAACTGAGTGTTGGATTAGATATCTCTTTTATGTATATTATGCTTGCCAAAAATTAAAGTGATCCAATAGTTGGTTTTTGAATGTCATTGTGAAAAACTATGCTTTTTTTTTTTCTTTAAAATGTCACAATTTTTTCACTGTTGGTTTCGATTGGATCACTACGATTTTTTTTTTTTAGCATGCATGATATACATTAGAGGGGTATCTAATCTAACAGCCAGCTTTTAAAATATTTGAGCCACGTTGGTATTCGGAGAATGAGTGGTAATTAAAGAAGTTGTAAAGGGAACCTGACCAGGCCAATAAGTAATATAGTATATAAAATATGGGACAGGTTCCCCTTACCACTCATTTTAGCATTATTTTTACCGTTCGTTCTCATAACCCTAATGCGGGCTTACTATTTTGAGAAACCGACCGTTATATTAAATATCTTTCTTATGCAAATCATATGAGCCAAAAATCATATTCATCCAATGGTCAGATTTTGAAAAATCTACTAAAAAAATTGTGATGTTTCTAATTATATATTTTTTTTCACACTGACATTCTTAAAACCGGCCGTTGGATCACTGTAATTTTTTGCATACATGACAAATATAAGAAATATATATAATCCAACAATCAGTTTTTAAAATTCAGCTAACATTGGTGTTTTGAAAATGAGTAGTAGAAATAATGGTAAAAAAAGTGGTAAGGGGCACCTGCTTCTATATATATGTATGTATATATAACAACATTCGAAAGGCTCTAGGCCTGGTTTGGTTCCACCACTAGTAAAGCTTACAATACCGATGAACTTCTATATGGACCAAATAGAAAAAAAAAAAAAAAATGGATGCAAGAGCAAGCAGTATGAAAGTTGTTAAGCCAATACAAATTGACACTCGGAGCATGCATATATGGTATCAATAAAAAAAATATATTTATTGAATATTTATCGAGAATTATACTTGGTTTGCATATAAGAAGATGTCATCGATTTTGTCAAGAAGACGATTTGCATCAACCTCGAGAACACCATACACCGGATAGATATCTTGTATCACCATCACCATGTTGTCGATGTAGTCATCATCTTCGTCCAATGTTGAGAACATATGGCCATCCATCCCACCGTGATACATTTCTTGCACCATTAAGGCAAAGTTCAAGATTTAGGTGAGAAATAAAATGGAACAATAGCCTTATTTATAGCTCTTATCAAATATTGTAAATTAGAAAATGGAATAAATGAATACATAATAAACTACCTTGCTTCAAACATAATAACTACCTTGCTTCAAATATAGTAAGTACCTTGCTTCAAACACGATCTAAGTATTGGAGCTTTAACCAAACTTGGAGTCTTCATTCTAATACCCTAAACACAAAATTAGTTTTTTTCTATTTTTTAATAAGCAAATGTAAATTTTTTATTAAAGAGAATAAAACAAAAACAATTGAAAACCACCAAAGAACACTCAATGACCTTGCAAGAATAAAATCAAAGCCTACCACATAGCTGCTGCCCACTAGTAACAATAGACAAAATCACTGATCCTTTGTAGGACATAACACATGAAAAAACCACCTATGACCTTCTGTATAATCCCAAGTAACTTTCTAAAAATGAACACCACGTCTTGAGAGATGGCAAATTCATTATGTTACCATTATGTTATGTTGGCCCCAATTTTAAAGGCCAAAGGTTGAAAGTTTGGTTGTGGTTGCATCAAAGTAATAATAGTGAACCCTACATTTTGTATTTAATTTCTTTGAAAACAAACATAACCACAACTAGTTGATTCTTGTAGAGTTTTTTAGAACAGAGTTATAATCTTTGAAATTTCAGAGTTTGGTATTTGATTTGGAAGTTAAAGGTGAGTTTAAAACCCTAGTTAGCATTTTGTAATTGTTAATTCATTGTGGGTAATTCGATCACTGTACTTTAAGAAACGTGAGTGGCTGTCAAAGTATTTATTCCCAATTAGAGAGGTGGTTCAAATAGTTTTTCCTAAAATAATTTCTTATTCTTTTGAGCTTGTTCTATCCCATTAGATAATTTCTTATGTTGGCCCCAATTTTAAAGGCCAAAGGTTGAAAGTTTGGTTGTGGTTGCATCATAGTAATAATAGTGAACCCTATATTTTGTATTTAATTTCTTTGAAAACAAACATAACCACAACTAGTTGATTCTTGTAGAGTTTTTTAGAACAGAGTTATAATCTTTGAAATTTCACTTAATTAAGAAAGAAATTAGTACAGTAGAAGCTCAATTGCTTTTGTAATTTGTTTAAGACTCTTTATCTGTTATATTTCTCCAATCTTCTCTCTTCGTCAACTTTCTTAGATTCCCTCTTGTTTTGGCCAAACTACGTCAAATCCTATTCTTTTTTTCTTTTTAATGTGAATGAAACCTCAATCCTAAAGAAATGTTATATTGACTCCTTATATAAGGTAAAAAGTTGGTAAAGAAATGTTTTTTTTATTTTTATTTGCGCTCTGATGCAGATGTGTTTATCTTTATAACAGTTTGCGATAATTTTCTTACTTTTTAATATTTAAAGCAACCTTGGTTGCTCTTGTTTTTCTTCTGCTTTTTATTCCTCCTCTTCTTAGCATGTGTACTAAGACTAAAAGATGATTGGGAATGCTCAATTTTCAAAGTTTCTATATAAAAGTTGCATTTGGTGGAAATTTATGTGGACTGGTAGACTCATAGGGTGTGAGAGAGGATGATGGAGTAGCCTGAATTTAGCCATGGTATGACATGAACATTGGGTGGTGTTTTGGTTGGCTTGGAAGTAATAGCTCACTAAAATATATTACTTTATAATTGAATATAGTTTTTGTTAAAATGTGAACTTTAACAGTTTAATCTAAGAACATATACTTGAAACCAGACCTCATGGTAACTAATCTAATCAATTGAGTAGATCGATGTTCATAAAATATGTGTTATATACATCTATTAGAGATAAGCTTAAATGTAATTGTACTTCAGTTTGAGTGAGGCTGTCTGTGTTATATGTATTCTTAAAGTATGATGCAATAAGCCACTTGAAATTTGAGCCCAATATTAGCATGGTGCAGCCTGCCCATGTTCGGAGTTCAGGCCTGCCAACCTAAGCCATATTCGGAGTTGGCTTGCTTGAATTCTGTTTCAAGTCTATCATCTCCATTGGTTAATTATAAATTCAAACTGATCAAATGAGCACACCTTCGAAATATAGAATACTAGAGAAATCTTCAATGATTAAGGGACTGAGTCGCACACATTTGATGATGTTAAACAATATTTGGGTGTTGGCTTCATTTTTTGTTTTCTTAAAAAATGAAGCTTGGCTTGTTATTTTTATATATAGTAATTTTCTTAAATTGTTAATGTATTTATGATCATATTGATGAACCCTAGACCTTGTTACATGATTCACATACTTGGGAAGGTCCCCAAAAAACTAACATGTGTTGGGGGAAGATCTACCTATGAAGGGGGTGGCCCATCAGAGAAACTGCAACACAAGAGGGTCTTGGACACTTGGACTGTCGTGACCAAAATTTGGCAACTCCTTCAATCCGAATAATATGTACATATTTGGACTCCTGTGACCTCTTTGAACGTTAATATCTAACAAAATTGTATGAATATTATTGGAAATTAAAATTAATTCATATATGCTTTAACTTTCAGAGTTTACCAACTAGCCAAAAAATTAAAAACCTGAAGGTTAATCATTCTACTGCTTCTCATGCTTTGATTCAATGTAACTTGGAAATAATATTTAAGTATTCTTTGAATGGGTGTATGTTTTATCCATCTCTATGTAATCAAACTTAGAAATAATAAACAATCCAAGACAGTGGTTCAGATTTAATATAAGTTGGAAATAATATACAATCAAACTTGGAAGTAATAAAAAAAAAAAAAAATGATAAGCTAGCATTAAAGCAATGCCTTAGATTCAATCTAACATAGCAAGATATTATATCAAGTAATAAACAATGGTATAGATGATATAGAACATACCCAAGCAGCTTAGAAAATTGATTAAGGTGGGCACACGTACAAAAAAGCAATGGATCGAACGTGGGCACACGTACAGAAAAGCAATGGATCAAATGTTTGGCTTCAAGCTTTCTTCTGCTAATATGTTTAGGGTACTTTTCTCCTAATGTATTTAGGGTTCCTATGCAGATGAAATCAAAAAGGAAATTACTAGGATCATGGTTAGACGTTCACAATATTGGTAACTTGGGATTTCAGGAATCCTTCTATGTTCCCGCGGCTATCAATGGGCGGGGATACCAAAAATAATTTATATTATAATAATAATGATTTCTAATTATTATAATTTTCCCCTACTATTTTTTTTTACCACTATATCTATTATGATTTTTAAAACACCAAATTAAGTAGAATATTTTAAAAAATCAGTTGTTGGAGAAGATACATTTCTTATATAGGTCATTTATGCCAAAAAAATCAAAGTGATCCAACGGTTGGTTTTTGAAAATTTCACCATACAAATTATTAAAATTAAAAATATCATATTTTTTCATAGTGAGATTTTTTAAGATGTGACCGTTGGATCACAATGGTTTTTGGGATAAATGACATGTATAAGAAATTTATCTTATCTAACGGTCGGTTTATTAAAATATTTGACCCACATTGGTGTTATGAAAACGAGGGATAGGTTTTGTGGTGAAAAAAAAAAGGTAAGGAGATCATGTCCCAATAATAAATAACAAAACAAAAAAGGACAGGTTTTCTTACCACTCGTTTTATCATTATTTCTACTATTGTATTTTTTGAACACCATGTGAGTCGAATATTTTGAGAAACTGACTGTTGGATTAGATTCCTTTCTTATATATGTCACCATCGCCAAAAATCACAATAATCTAACGGTTAGATTTTTAAAAATCTATATGCTTAAACCTATAATGTTTTTAATTAACTATAAAAAATATGGGAAAATGATCAATAGGCCCCTGATTATGGTCATTTTTATCAATAAGTCCAAAGTAGATTATTTTATACCGATAGGCCCCTCCAGGTCAATTTAGAAGTCAACTACTAAGTATAGATTGACTATAATACCCTTTCCATATTTTTAGCTTCATTTTAGTTAAGTTTTTATTTCATGATTTATTGTTAATAGATAATTTAATATTGGATTAATATCTCCTATGGATTAGGTAAGATTGAAATAGGTTTATTTTTTAATTTGAATTGTAATATGAGATTTGGAGACATTTAATTTCATATTCTTTCCTCAATAACAGCCCCATAATCCGTAGATATCCACTCTCCAAACATGTTCAGCCCCATCTTCCCAGCCCCATCACAGCCCCATCTCCCCAGCACAGCACCAGCACAGCTCCTATTCCCCAGCACAGCCCCATCTTCATAATTTTTGCCCTCGTATGAAATAGGTTTCTTCCAGTTAAAGCACTTATATTTTCGTTGCTTCAATAACAGCCCCAACATCCGTTTATATACACAGTCTCTCCTCAAAAACGGTTAGTTTTATTTTAGTTTTCACATGATTTATATGCATATGCATTGTTTCATTTGTGTATGAAGGATTTCTTTTTTACAGAGATACTAGTATCTCTGAAAATTTTTTCTCCATTTCATATTTGCTTCATAGTGTCTTTCTGCTCACAGATATAACCTATGTATACAGAACATGACCTCTATTTTCCCAATCCATATCTTACAACCAAGTAGAATAAAAACACAGAGTTGTGGCTCTATGTTTAGAAAATTCCAAAACAGAGAGTCCCATCAAATTCCATTCTCTCTCCTCACCATCATCGTCCCTCTCGTAACCTCCCTCGCCGTCCACGTCTGGCAGCATCGCCGGCCGACGACCCAAGTTCACTCAACAAACATGTTCAACTCCCTGAATCAGCCTTAGATGCAATAGCATTCTCCACTCTATCTCGATTCTTCCACAAATACACTCTCCGGCAACTATTATTCTTCTATGATTTAGAGCCATGACTCTCTTTTGATATCCGAAAATTGAGTCCTCTTTGATTATGGTACCCATGAACAGACATTAAAACGTTAATCTGATCCATAAAAATTTGATCCTTAGGGGATGCAATTTGGAAGAAAATCCGGAGAGTCACGACTCCCTTAATGAGAGGGTGTTTTATGGGTAGAGAGTCGTGACTCTCTCTTTTTTATGGACTATGATTTTACAGAGATACTAGTATCTCTGTAAAAATAAAGTGAGATCTAGATATATCTTGTTGGAATCATGTTCGTAGAGTGAAGGACTTATACGTAGCCATATCTAGTAGTCAAGATTGAATAAGCGCTAAGGGCATAGCTAGAGGCACAATATTTGAAATAATCCCTTAATTTTATCTTGATATAATCCCTTGATTTTAGGGAAGTTGATTAGGATTGACTTTCCTTTGTAAATGAATTTCAATATTTGAAATATTCCTTGATTCATGGAGAAAATATTGGATAATATTCTGTTAAGTTGATTTTCTGATAATAGTGGATAATATTGGATAATATCCTGTGTTAATGAAAGGGTATTTTTGTCCATTTTAATCAACTTTCACAGATACAAGTATCATCAAAAAAGGCAGGGGCTTATTGGTATAGCACTCTTGTACCAAGGGCCTATTGGTATAGAACCCAAAATATATTTCCATGAGGGTCCTGATTTAGAGCTTTATACTATGAATATCATATGAATACCATGCTTACAAAAAATTAGAGTAATCCAACGATCAATTTTTGAATAGTGATTATAGAAGATTAGTGATATTTTTAAAGAACAAATTAGACAATTTTTTATATTGCCATTTTTTAAAAACCGACTGTTGGATTAATGTGATTTTTGACAATATGATATTCATAAGAAATTTGTTCAATTCAGCGGTAGATTTTTAGAAATATCTTGTATAATTAGCCATATACATGTGACTTGAGCTACTAAATTACAAGGTGCACTTAGTACAAAATTGAGTGAGGTTACTTGATTAGAGCCGATCACCAATGACATTTAGAAAAACTCACCGTTCGATTAGATAAACACATTTGACACCACTACCGAGAGGTCCACATAGTGAAAATAGTTTATCGAAAATACAAAACTGCCCCGAACATAGTGAAAACACTCTAGCACAGTGAAAATACCCAACACGGTGAAAACACTTTATCAATGTGAAAATACCCAACACAGTGAAAATAACCTAATACAGTGAAAAAACACACCACAGTAAAATTACCCAACACAGTGAAAACACCCAGTAGGCCAGTACAGTATATTTAATTTGTGTTTTCATTGTGTTGGGTATTTTTATTGTGTGGGGTGCTTTCACTATGTTTGAGGCAATTTCATTTTTTCGACAAAATATTTTCACTGCGTAAACATCTCAATAAACTTGAGAGATTTGAGAGACTTCTTGGTATTCCCTCCTAATATTATTAAGATTTTTTTTTTTTTTGATAATACATAATTAATTTTTGTTTTGATAACATTTAAAACTTTATACCACGAGGTAAAATTTTTGAGAATGGCAAGTTCTAAATTCCAAAAATTTAGAACATCTAATCTAATTTTCTATTTGTTATGTTAAGAGAATATTATCCAAAAATTCCTGAATTTAGAACTTTATACCACGAGGTCTAATTTTATACCATAAGTTCCTTAAGATTTCAAATTTTTTATTTGTTATATTAACAATACCTATATAAAAAAAATACTTATATCAAGGATTTATAGGTATGTTAAAAAAAAATTCCTTATTGCAATGATTAATTGAGTCACTTTTCATTTTGCGACAACTTTAACCACTGTTGCTAAAACCCATTTTTAGTGAGAACTTAATTAATCATTGCAAAAACTTTTTGCAAGAAAGTATAGGCTTGTCATTAAATGGCATTGTTTTGCGACTCATTTATAATTTCATCGCTAAATGGTACTTTCGTGACAAAGTTTGGATTGTCGCAATTAATCACTTTTGGCAACAACATGGTTTTTCTTCGCAAAAAATTACTATTGCTACAAAAGTATAAGTTTGTAACAATATGCCACTTTTTTGTAACACATATGTAATTTTGTCGCTAAAAGCCATTTTTTGGCGACAAAATTAATCATTGTCAGAAAATAATACTTTTAGCTACAAAAATTTGATTGTTGCCAAAAGTGATATTTAGCGACACACTAATAGATTTGTCACAACAAATCACTTTTCGTGACAAATCCTAATTTTGTTGTAATATATACCTTTTTGCAACAAGCATATTTGTCGCAAATATAATAAAAAAAATTTCATATAAATAATTATTCACACTTATTTGCGACATCAATAATTTTGTTGCAAAAGGTTATTTGCGACAACAATTAGCGACAAAATTATAGCATTTGTCACAAAAATGGTTTCCCACCAAATTTTTGGTGTGAATTTTTTGGTGGAAAAGTATTTGCGACAAGCATTAGTGACAACATAATATTTTTGTCGAAAAGAAATATTATTTTGGTACTTCTTAGCCACAAAATGAATTATTGTCGCAAAATATAGTCTTTTGCGATAAAAAAATATTTGTCGCAAAACAAATTTGTCGCAAAAGAGGCAATTTGTTGTAGTGCACACAATAGAAACCAAGAAGCTGAAGCTCGAAAGTTAAGACATGTTTTTGTTAGCTTTAGCTAAAATCACTTTTGAAAAATTAATTATCTTCTCATATCTTTTAAAATTATGTTCAAACCATGAAAAGTTTAGGTAAAAGTTGGAGCGTCCTATCTTTTGCTTTTGCCACAATCACTTTTAGTATGAAAATTTTGCCATCCATTCTATCCTCCCTCAAGTTGTCTAAAAGTGATTAATTGTCACCTATCTCTTTGACCAAGTGAAATTTTAAGCTCCAACAGTGATTTTTAAAACAATTAATGCAAACGGGCCCTTAATTAACTAGATAGGAAAATAAATCCAACCCCAAAATCACTAGGCACAAAATTACAACCCCCTCCAACTAGCAACCAAACGGAACAAGCTAGAGATATCCTTCAACACAACTCCAACCAAACGCACATAGAAAACATATAGCAAAAGCTTGAAATAGAGCATAAGAATAAAAGAAATCCAGCACCTTGGAAGTAGAAAAGGGACAACAACTAAACGGAACAAGAGATATCCTTCAACACAACTCCAACCAAAAGCACATAGAAAACATGTAGTAGAAGCTTGAAATAGAGCATAATAATAAAAGAAATCCAACACCTTGAAAGTAGAAAAGGGACAACAAAATTTTGTGTTACATGTATTCAAAATCCAACAAAATCCAACACCATTGAAAGCTTGAAATAGAGCATAATAGATACATATAAGGTCCCATTTGGATTAGCTTTGCCTAAAATTACTTTTGAAGAGTTATTCCACATATCCATTTAGAGTTACATGTATTCAAACTATCTCTTCGATCACATATCAAAATTTTGATAGTAAAGTAATTGTAGAAGAATGAAATCCACTCTGTCTCACATTGCATAAATGAAAGGCTTGCTATACATTCATATACCTGTATTGGGCCCTCCACCTACAAGCTTAGGCTTTTCGGTTGGAAACTTAACATGGTATCAGAGCATTGATTATCCAAGTGACAAGGCCCAAACGAGCCTGCACGTGAGGGGGAGTATAGAAGAATGAAATCCACTCTGTCCCACATCGCCTAAATGAAAGGCTTGCTATAGCTTCATATACCTGTATTGGGCCCTCCACCCACAAGCTTAGGCTTTTAGGTTGGAAACTTAAAAGTAATTATGGTCGACATTAGAGAGCCAACTTTGACCAACAAAAATGTAAATTGTATGATTTGAGGCATAAAGTAAAATAGAGTAAACCAAACCAATTAAACTAGTTTGCACAATTTCAATGGTTTGATTAGATTTTACAAAAAATTGGAAAAAGAGAAAGGCCAGAAAGTAAAAATAATAAAGATAAAAGAGGGCTTTTTCATACAACATTTGATGGATCAACAGGTCCTCATAAAACATATAATAAATTATAGACCTATATGGCTTTGGTTGTTCACTGTTGGTCAGACCAATTTCCTTTTCTATTGTCTATTTGGCCTTAATCTCATTAAGTTCTAGAAAGACAATCAACTTTAGAACAGG
>JAESVK010037917.1:0-13702 GCA_017140935.1 Hamamelis virginiana
TATTCAAATAGATATGAAGTATTTCGAACTAAAAATTCAAGGTTTATCCATCTTATGTATTATCCTTTTAATTCTTGTTATGAGTAAGGTGATTGGATCATATTAATTAATGAATTTAGACAATGTGTCAAGACTCATTTATTAATGTGATACTACAAAGTTGAATCACATATTTAATTTTATTCATGGCGTTTATGAAGAATTTCGAACTTTAGAACAATTGCTAGAAATTATCAAAATAATCAATATTATAAATAAACTGTTTCAAATAAGCGAAATATTCAAAACTAAATACAAAACCTCCAAAGAAGTATTTATTACAAACTGGCAATAATAAAAGTTCTTAAAATTCTAAATGAACTAATCAAGAATTGAACTATAATGTTGAAGGCAGCAACTCATGATCATTTCCTAACACTACAAGCTCAATGTCTACTTAACTTTATGCTTCCCTTTGTTTCCTACATACAATCGCATTGTACAAGAAAAACATAGTTAGGTATCACATACCAAAAAGCAAAATACTAATTCTCAATTAGTAAATAAAACACAAGACGTACCATCTGAAGAACCATTCTTCAACGTAGCCAGGTACTCCTTGCAATTCTTTTTCCAGTGACCTATCTTGCCGCAGTGGAAGCACTTTCCTTTTGTATTCTTCTTCTTCACTCCTCCTTTCGGCTTAAGATTGGACTTCTTCTTCTTCTTACCTTTGCCCTTGGACTTAGGTTTAGAAGTCGATGCCTCATCTATAGCCAAAACATTCCCTTTAGAATCCATTTTCTAGGTTTCCTCAACAGTAATCAACATATTCATCAAGTCAGTTAATGAAACTTTATCATTCACATCAGACATGTGAAAGTTCATGATGAATTGTTTAAAGATTAAAGGAAGTGAATGTAGTAGAATATCTGTGCTCATTTCTGGAGTGATCTCAACACCTAGATCATGAAGAGCGTGGATGTTCCAGATCATCTTGAGGTAGTGCTCATTTACTTATGTTCCTTCCACCATCTTGCAGGAGAAAATTTCACCAACAGTATTGTACTTTACAATCTTGCTTTGTGATTCATATAACTCCTTAAGATTCTTAAGGATCACATATGCACTGTCTATGACCTCATGTTTCCTTTGGAGCTCATTGGTCATCGATGCCACCATGTAGCACCTGACTTGCACATCATCCTCGAGCCACTTGTTATAAGTGTCTCGCTTATCTTCAGATGCCCCCTCAAGCAAAGCATTGGGGCGCGAAGATTTGATAACATAATCAATTTTATCAGCAGCGTGCTAAGACTATTTTCGTGTTCCTAACCCAGTCATTGAACTATGGACCAGTTAAACGATTGTAATCAAGGATTCTAGATAGAGGGTTTAGTGGAGCCATCTACAACATAAAATAATGAATGTAAATTTCATATATTTAACCATAAATACCTATTGGTTTTTAAGTATTATGGTACCTCCCACTATTTTATTCAAACCCCATATACCTTTCATTAATGAGATTCGGGAATTTCAGCATTAAATTTCCTTAGCAGGTGATTGGGGTCCCATCAATGATTAGTAATCCTCACATAATAGGTTCTTGGATACTAATTTTGATGAGTGGATAATTCTTTATCCTAATGCTTCTCAGGCAAGTTCTAATCTTTCCTTTAGCCTCTAAATTGTAGTATCCTCACATAATAGGTTCTTGGATACACTACAATAAAAAAGGGTATTTACGGCATTTTTTTTACGGCGTTTATATATAAACGCCGTAAAAAGTGGTCAAAAAGTCATGAATTCCGTGTTTTTTAAAATAAGTCGTAAAAGCTTTAATATTCACGGCGTTTATTAAACGCCATAACAAGGATTAGTATTAACGGCGTTTTTTAAACACCGTAAAAGATTTATTTATTCACGGCGTTTATTAAATGCCGTAAAAGATAAAAGCAGTAGTATTCACGGCGTTTTTCAAATGCCGTAAAAAGCCTAAGTATTCACGGCGTTTATTAAACGCCGTAAAAAGTGTGCCGCAAAATTTATACACTTCCCTCTTTTTCTTTTTTTTCCCTTCCCGCGCCCTAATTTGCTCTCACTCGATCAGCTGATCTCAGAAATGCCTTGCCCTAGTTTTCTCGCCTTTATCTATCTCTGCTCCGCCGTTCACCGGCCTATGGAAGCCTTGTTGCCGTTCACCCACTGATCTCTTTTTCTCTATCTCTCTTTTTCTCTAAACTGCTACTCCCCTTTCTCTCTCAAGTCTCAACTCCCACTTTCCATTCTTTCTTAGCCGAACCCTAGCAAGGGTAACCCCAATCCCCTCCGGCAACAACTTCGATATTGGGAAGGTGGAGCACCGGGTGGTGTTCTCTGACCGGTTTCAGGCGAGTGGAGAGAGTCGGGCGACGAGTGGGATTGAAACTGCGTCATTTGGGAGTAGGAGGGCCTGAGGTGTCGCATCTGGGTTGAGGGAGGTGGTATACGCTGAGAGAGCTTGAGGAGGCGACAAATAGGTTGGCGGTTAAGAATTTGATTGGTGAAGGCGGTTATTGGATTGTATATAGTGGTGTTTTGAATAACATGTATTCATTTTCTTAATCATTGTATATTCTCACAATTTTGATTTTTATAATAAATTAGAAGCAGAATCAGAGTATCTGAAATGAGGAATTGAAAAATATGGGATAGCAATGCGGTTAGGGTTATGGAAGTAGGGTTTAGGTTTGAAAAATATGGAAAATAGGGGCTGGTTGTGATTAAAACAGGGTTTGAAACAGGGTTAGGGTTGTAGTATTTTTTGTTTTGAAAAATATGGGATAGCAATGGGGTTAGGTTTTTTTCTACCATTTACTTAGTGTAAAATGTAGTGAAAACTGTCTCTAACTCAAAAACATTTTAGTCTATCAGGCGCTTGGAGTTCCTGTTCATAGGCTTTTACAAGCTGCTGATTCAGCTTCGGTATGATTAACTAGTGGCAGGATTTTTATCTATCTTTGTTCTTGCAATCTTGATTTCATTTTTATTTGCTCATCTTAACTAATTGTAACATTCTAATTGCTTGTTAAATGCAAACATCTTAATTATTTTATTATTTTGGTTAATAGTTCTTATTTTTATTTTTTAAGCAATGGTTTTCATATCTAAATTCTTGAAGTTACATGTTACCACTTAAGATTCTGTGTATCTGCAAGGATGTCTAAGTTCAGTATAGAAAAATAACAAGCAAAATAGAGAGTAAAAAAAAAAAGGCCAGCCCATACCTACTGGTTCGTAGGTATCTGTTTTGGATGAATATTGATATATATGGGCTGACTTAATAGTCCTTATTCTAAGATGGGGAAAAGGAATGGTAATCATCATGATATATATTTGAGTTTCATGTATTGGATTGACATGTAGTTTTGCTTTTGGGGTTTGAGATTGTTGTAGTAGTTTTCATGGTTTGATAGACATGACTAAGATTTCTCTAATATATATATATGTATGTATGTATGTATAGAGGGGGAAAAAAAACCCTAGTGTGTTGTGTTCTTGAAGAGATCGACATGATCAATAGCTCTTCTTTTTGCACGTATGTACACCTTAGTGAATTTGTGGTATTTTCTACAATTAGCTATGATTTCTTAGTTGGAATATAAGTAGGAGATGAATTATGAAGTACCAACTGTTTTTGCTGCATCATTTTAATAAGTAGAAATAAATTTCTACTAAGGGAAGGAGGTATCTGATGAAATAGCTTGAATATTAAGTTCCAGATCGATGCAGCAGTGTAGTGAAGTTTCTTGTGTTAGTAGTATGCCCTAATAGGCAATCTCACTGGTGTAATTTAAGATATAAACTTGATTCATGTATTATTATTATTGATTAATAAAATGGGTTTTTGATTATCATGTATTATACTGTTATTATGTTCATGATAAGTCCTTAGAACGAATGTCAATATAAGAACTCAAGAGTTGAGATAAGGAGACTTATATTGTTAAAGACTTCTTTCTTAAACATTCCTAGTCATATGATTATTTATTGGGCATTAATAATCTGGATAGACTAGCACAGGTTATGTTTGCTTAATGTGGAGGATGACCAGTCTCAAGTCATTTGTGTAATGACACTAGGACAAACCTGTGGGTGCTTGTTTGAGAACAAGTACACTGAATGTGATCATTGATTGAGTTTGTTGAATGGAGTTTTACTTACATGTCAAACAACAACTCAGGGTTAAAATGATGCAAGTGATCCTTAGACCTGAGGCACTATAGATGTCATGTGTTCTGGATATTAGTGTTTGATGGTATAACATACATATCTTAACAATGAAATTTGTATAAGTACTCATTGGCCCTAGTAGACCTATCATGGGGACATATGAGTGTACAACAAGGAATCTGTCACTCTCAGTAAAGAGAGAGAATGCCATGTATTATTTTCAAAGATATAATTCATAGAAGTCTTTGGCCAAAGTAGTTGGGAATAAGAAATCTGTTTCTTGAATATCCCAAGATTGAATTGATATTTTGAGAATCACATACAAAATATTAAAATAGGGTTTTGACATATTATCCAATACCCAAGTAATTTAACTAAGGCATTGTTTGATGCAATGATTGAATTGTATCTTAATTGTAACTGAAGGGTTCACTGTGTTATGATTAACCTTCACACAACCTAGGGTGTGTCTTGACATATTGCTAGATGTCACTCAGGACTAGTAGAGGCCAAAGAGAAATTTATTTCTCAAAAGGAAATTAGAAGAGTTCTAATTTGAACCTTAAATAAAAGTAGTTTTATTTGAAGGATAATTTATTATCCTAATTCCTACTACTAAGTTGTTGTAAACCTAAGATGTCACACACATATAGGTGCAGGCTTCATTTAAAGGAGAAGAGAGAATAATATAATAATTAAGAGTTAATTATAAGTAAGAAATAATAAGTGTTATTATTTTAAAGATTAATATGCAAATATTAATTAACTAGAATTTCAAGTTATTTGAAATTTGAAATTTGAAATTTGAAATTTGAAATTAACATGAGATGGTAAGATAATTAAGATTGCAAATACTAATCTATTTGAATTTCAAGTTAGTTGAAATTTAAATTTGAATTCGTTTCAAATTAGAAATGAGATAACAAGTCAATCCAATAGGAGCTAGCACTCCACATGGATTACTTAATCAAATGAGAGCATGCCACTTGGAGCTCATCACTTGTTTCAAGTGATGAGCACTTAAGTTTTTATAAAACTCCAACCCCAAATCCGGCCAGCCCTTTAAGGGACTCTCTCTAGTGCAATCTCATATATTCTCTCTCTCTCTCATCTTTTGAAGCTTGCAACTTGTGTGGATCAATATTGGAGGCCTTCATCTACTTGGGGCTGACCTACCTTCATTAATCCATTTTAAGGCTTTCAATGTACTTACATTTATTTAAGGTTTTATTTATAGCATATATAATCAATCATGTGATCTTGGCTAATCGAATTCCATGAAAATTTTTATTCCGCTTTATTTCATGGGATTCTTTCATCTTGGTGTGAGAATATTATGTGTAAATATTTTTTCTTAATGAAATTTGTTCTTGTTTTCTCAATTATTTAGTGGCCAAATGTTGGGCTTCATCACATTAATTCTTCTATTTCTAGCTGTTGTATGTGAAATGAAGCTGTTAATAAGGAATTGAAGGTGGTTGATATCATATTGTATTCACATTTCTTTCGTAATTATTGATTTCTCCCATGCCTAATAGATATTGTATCATTTGTAGTCTTTGGGTTAGGGTGAAGAGGTTGGAATCTCACTATGGATAAGGATTGGTTGCATTTCAATCGTTTTTCGACCAAATATGAATCTGGAGCATGTAAGTTCATTGAAATAGCTAGAGCAAATTCAAAAAATGCTGAAATGATCTCATGCCCGTGCACTAAGTGTCGAAACTTACATCGCCAAAATTTTAGTACAGTGTTTGAGCACTTGGTGATTAAAGGGATGGATCCTACGTACACCACGTGGGTTTTTCACGGGGAAGAACCTCCAAGTGCGTCTTGTGGAGGAAAAAATCAAGTGGGGATTTCGGTAGATTATGGATCAAGAGATGCCATATTATTTAAAATTATATATCCCCACTTCTTGTCATCCTTAGAATGGATATGTTCCCGAATATCTGCAGCCAAACATAACCATCGAAGGAATTTTCTTATCTTATAATGGTGGGAGGCTAGGATAAGGCTCACACCTCTTCTTTACAACTTAATTTTGAAAAACAAGGGTTTTGCAAAAGGTCTCATTTTTAACATTAAATATACATCACATGCATCACATTTATATATCAAACATACATATAAAATTTAGACCAAAATTTATTATTAGTTCTCGATTATCCTTCCACTGTCCTTCTAAAGGTTATGGTGGATTCATCTTGAACATATAATAAATTAGGTCAAGGCCCCTATCATGCATACATCTCATATATTAATGGGCTTTGGATTGATTATGGACTTTTAGGGTGGGTTCAAACTTTGAGCCAAAAGGATGAACCCTAGGTCTATAATGAGGGTTAGGTGATCGCAATTAAAATACTATGTAACTATTACACCAAGACTAAAAGATCTTCAAAAAGTCTTATAGTTCTATCCAAGCCCTTCTCAAGTTCTTGATTTTCCTTTTGAACAAGACTCTGCCATGCACCTCGAGTCCACCATACTCCACCAAGAATCAAATATTACATTTAAAATAAAAAATAGAAGAGGATTAAGGAGATAGGGGATACATAGGGATAGAAAGGGAAAGAGGCATACAAGCCCCAAATTAATTACATCACCAAATTTAAACAACTTTAAATTCAACCCATTAAAATAAACCTAACACATCTAATGTGGTCGATCTCATCTCATTTAATTGGTCTTAAGTCCATAATCATTCATTTGCATTTACACAACACATTGCATAAATAAAAACAACAACAAAAGAGAAAGGCGATGATGGCAATGGTATATAATTAATTAAAGTCAATATTTATTATTATCTCATAATAATTATAAGCCTTTTAATCTTATTAAATGTATCATATCATATCTCATATGACACTTTTAGTTTATTTCAAATAAGTAAAACACCTAATTTCAAACAAACAGGTGTAGACATCCATTTTTGACCATGAGTATGGTCATGAATGGTTGCCTATGTTTAGAGATGAAATAGGGTGTTAAAACCCTAAGTTCCCAGTTTTACCCTTTATGGGTAGTTAGTTAGAGGTCATTATCGCATGTATGTTTTTAGGTCGAATTGAGTCGATTCTTTTTGCATTAGGTTTTTAGAGAGTCTAGGAACATCCCTGCAAAATTCCATGGCATTCTGAGTCAGGCTTGATAGAAAATAAGGCATTTTGTGACTGAAGGGCAGTACTGTCCTTTGAATCACAAAAGCCCTGAATGACTGTCGATCTTGTCTCGAATGGTCTCGAGGCTTTGGCATAGATATGTAAAGTGTGTTTGATATCTAATTGATCAGTGGCAAGGTCTGTGAAGCCTTCTGGCTCATGATTGGCTCTTAAGGCTCAAAAGGTTCTTTTTAAGCCCAGATTAGGGTTTCGACCGGAAGTGACCGGGATTCGATATTTTTATCAAACCAAAGCCTTCAAAGGCTTCAAAACACTTTCCTAAAACATTTTAAAACTTGTTTCGAGAAGAAGAAATGATTTCGAAAGCAATCGGTTAGCAGATTTCAAAACCCTAATTTGGGCCCGACAGGCCCTAAACAGCTAATCGGTCGAATTTTCCCTAAACCTTTAACCTTGGTCAATTCATTTTCACTTCAAACACTTCTTAAAACATGTAGAATCGAATCACGATCATTTCGGCGCTTGAATCGTCAAATTTGGACTTAAAACGGGCCCAAAAAGCCGAAAAAAGCCGAAACCAAGTCGAAACGGGCTGAGACAGGCCCACATAGGGCAAAAATGGCATGGGGGATGGATGACCGTCCATCAAGGGACGGCCAACAGTCCATGAAGGACGGCCAACCATCCCAAGGTGGATGGTTGTCGATCCTTTCAGCTAATTTTGCTAAAAATCAGAGTTTTTTTTCCTGCCAGGACTTTTCCAAGCCTTACCATGTGTCCAGTTCGGCCATGGGGACTTTGGGATGAGTTCAAACACCTTGGAAGACTGGTTTTGAGCCATTGGATCACTCCTAAGAGATTTAAACTCAGCCATTGATCAAACTCAGGCCTCCCTATAAATAGAGGGCCCTGAAATTAGTTTTAACACAGAGAATAAGCTTTAGAGAGCTAGCTTGGAGAGTAGAGGCTTGAGCAATTGCACAAGCTTCCCCCATAGCACTCTAGCTTAAGTTTTTAAAGTCCTTGAGGTCTTTGGAGTCCTTGGAGTCCTTGGAGCTTGAGGAGAAGGCTTAGAGCAAGAGGGAAGGAAGCAAAGAGGTTAGTAGAGTTTTAGTTTATTCTTCTTCTTCTTCTTCTTATTCTTCTTCTTCTTCTATGATCATATTAGATTAGGTTTTATTTCTTTGAGTATGCATAGGATTTAGTTCACTATTAGTATGCAGGCATAGGATATAGTTCATTGTTAACATGTATAGTTTAGGTTCCATATTTCTTTAGTATGCATAATAGGGATTAGTTTTAGGATGCATGATTAGTTTTGGCATATTATTTTCTTCCTTTTTTTATATGATTATGGATTAGATTTTTATATGTTAGTATGCATGATAGGAATTACTTTAGGTCTCTTAAGTTAATAATCATGTTAGGATAGTTTATGCAAAATAATCACATATTAGTATTGTGGACACCCCATTTTCACCAATTATTTCTATCATATACTTATACAAATGATTAACTCGAAAAGTGGATTATTTGGTGAGGAATTGGCCTTGTAAAGACTAACCTACCCAAATTGCCCTTTTTATGAGGAAAATGACAATTCATTATTTCATGTGTACATTTAGTTTGGAATCAATCCATTTGTATTGCATTTAACTTTTGAGGTATTTTAGAACATCTCTGTAAATTTTCATGGCATTAATGATGAGAGCTCGATAGGTAATTAGGGTTTTTGCGATTTGAATGGCATTTTCGTCATTTTTCTCGTATAATTTCCGAATGACCTCTGAATTCGAAATGGATTGTTCCATGAGGTTTATATTGATGTGGGGAGTCTAGTTGGAGTGCTAATTGAACCTTTGAATGGTTGGGATAGATTCGCCCAAAATCGATCCCACGGGTAAGAATGAGCTGAATTAGGGTTTTATTCAAATCGACCGTGTGTTAGAGGTATGCCCGAAAACCAATCCTAAAGTGCATATCTATTTCATATTAGGATAAGAAGGTACTGCTTATCGTTTGTATATTTAATTATATATACGATAATGTCCATGAATAAATAATAAGAGAAATGTGTATCTCAAGTTTGTTGAGATATGAAGACTCATATTTCTCATACACACTTATTCTAAAAGTGTTCCTGCTCATAGGTTTATTAAAGAGGACATTTATTAAACCGGCAAGAGTAGCACATATTTAAACTAACTCCAATGGGAGGATAGGTAGTCTTTCCTATCAGTGTAGTGACACTTAGGTTAATCTATGGGTGCATATTAGAGAATATGTACACTGAACATGATCTACTAGAATATTCCTATGGATATTAAGTTAAAGGAATATTCTTATGTTACGTCCATTTGGTAATCCTAAGACCTGAGACACCATGGATGTCTTGTGCCTGAGTTATTAGGGTTTGATAGTGTTTTATACAGCCTTGATCTTAAGGTTGTAGTCGGCACTCATTGGCTCTAATAGGTCTTGCATGAAGGCATATGAGTGGTAAATAAGGAATCATCACTCTCAATATTATGAGAGAGAATGTCAGGGTCAGTTCTTAAATATAACTCTCAATGTGAATCTCTGGCCAGAGTGATAGATGAAATATGAAAGGGTTTCATAGGGTTCATCTTATTGAGATTATAATTTGAAGAACATATGACAAGAAAGTTAAGATAGGGTTTTGACTTATATCCATACCCTAAATATCTTAACTATGACATTAGGGGATGAAGGATTAAGTAACAAGAAGGGTTCACATAGTTCTCCTATTCACCCAAACCTAGGGCATGTCATGACACATTGTTAGACGTCACTCATGACCAGTGAAAACCTATTGATAAGTGTTATAAATGAGGGCATAATTGGAATAGTTTCAATTAAACCTTTAAATAGAAAGTTTCTATTTTAGGAGACATGGAGATGTCCCTAGTCACTGCTAGGTTGGGGTGAACCCAAAGGGTCACACACAATAGAGAGTAAGTGAGTTCCTTAAACTTGTGAGAGGGGAATCCTGTCTTTAAGTTAAGTTTGATTTTGATTATTAAAGGTTAATTAATTAAAAGTCAAAATTAACCAAGAATAGGATTACTCTATTCAAAGATGTTTGGTCATGCTAGCACTAGTAACCAAACACCCCTTAAAGAGGAGAAAGTTTATAAATATGAGGTTTTACACATTCTAGGGTTAAGCTAACCCTCTTGGCCGAAATTCTCTCTCTCCTCTCCCTCTCCATTCTAGCTTGCTCACAAGTGTTGTGGAAGACTAGAAGGGTCTAGGGAATCTTACTCTCGTGTGGATACCGTTGGAGACTTCATTGCGTTGAAGTTCAAGATCGAGGATTGCAAATCGAAAGGTGAACCAAGTAAGATTTATTTATGTTTGATAAATATATTTGCTTGTATGTAAATCACATGTCCCAATGCTTTTTTGATTCTTGTTTAGGATCATTCGATGATGGAATCATAAATTTAAAAGTTTTGTTTTGTCTTCCGCTGCGATTCCATGTTTTTCGAACGAATCCTTTCACCGTGAATTGGTCATTTTCACCAAAATTAAAGATTTTCAAAACATGTTTTCAAATACCAATTTCATATTAAAACCATGTTTTTAGAAGTGGTTCAAGCCTAATTGATCGATTTTATAAAACAATGAATGATCATTTGACCAATTTTGGCACAACCGGGTCAATCGGCTAGCTTTTTACTAAAACCCTTGACCATGGTCAATTATTTTTGTCCCAAAAACCTTCTAAAAGTGTGGAGGATCAAAACACGGTCGTTTTGATACATGGATCATCGAATTTGGATTCAAATTGAGCAAAATATGGCAAAAATACGAAAATCCCATGAAAATGGGAGAAAATTGGGAAAGTCACTACGGTGACCGTCCTAGCTAAGACGGCCGACCCTCCAACCCAAGATGGCTAGCCGTTCAAACTAGGATGGTCATCAAGATGCCCGCTCCCATTTTTCAATTTTGGCAAATTTAGACTTTCCCACCCATTTTACCCGACCTTATTTGATTTTTTTAGGTAGAATTCGAGGGTTTTCAGCTGGCAAACCCTAAGAGGAATTGTTCTAAGCCTTAGGATGAGTTTTAGTGCATTTAATCCCAACCATTCAAGGTTTAAAACCCTAACTCTATAAATATGCCATGATAAAGTTAAAGAGGGACACAAAGTTCAGAGGATTCTTAGGTTGAGAAGAGAGGCTACAGATATGATTTTCTTATACCATTGGAGGGGAGAACCTAAGTGGAGAAGCAGGAGAGGAGAAGAAGGAATCAAGGCTAGAGAGCTTGAAGGAAGAAAGCCAAGAAGGAGGGAGAAGGGTAAATCATCAATCTTAGTTTTGTTTTCCTTGATTCTTACATAAATCTTTGATGCTATGATGTAAGTTCTCTTCATTCTCATATGAGATGGATCACCTTCTTTTTTATGAGAATGTTTAACATGATAGGGTGGTTTCTTATTTGTTTATGCATGATAGGATATTGATAGTTTTAGTTTTGTTGTTCATGGTGTCTATTTAATATGTTTGAATGCTAGAATAGGATATGTAGTTCATTTTTTAGCATAGGGCAGTAGCATATTCGTATGTTTAGCAATATATAGGTTTTGATTTAATGATTATTTGTTGTGATTCTATGTGAGTTAATATGTTAGGATTAATTTTGTTATTGTTTTATGCTAGCAATCATGTCTAGTATGAGTCTTTTATTATTATTTTATGTGAATATGCATGATTAGGGTTAGCTTTGTTATGATTTCATGAGGTTAGAATGTTTAGGATATTTTTATATAATTTTACGAGTGTAAGTATGTTTAGGATGATTTTTGTCGTGATTGTATGTGAGTAAGATATGCTTAGGTCAATGTTTCAATATATTCGCATATTGTTGAAATCTTGTGGTATTAATGATCGTGTGGGTGTATTGATTCATTTCTAGATAGGTGATGAGTCTTGGGTCTTTCTTTTTCATGCTTTTATAATCATTTAAACATTCGATATGGATTTGTTGGTTCGAATATATAAATTGTGTACAAGGGAGCGTGCAAAGGTAAGATCCTTCCCTTGTGATTAAAATTTGATGATTTGGATATATAAATTGTGTACGAGGGAGCGTGCGAAGGTAAGATCCTTTGCATGGTAATTTAGCTAAGCATGATAGATTGTATGCTTTATTTGGATATTTTTATGGATTAAAGATGATTTTTAAGCTACATTAAATATGTATTCAAATCTGTCCAGATTTGAATACATGTTTTAAAGTGGTTTAATTAACATTTTTAAGCCATATTTTGCATGATTTTGGTAGTGGTTTAATCACCTTCAGATTTTTATTCTTTGTTTTCATGGTTTTTAGAGTAGTTTAAGGTTCATATTCAAATCTGTCCGGATTTGTTTATGTCCTTAAATCACCTCTAAAAATCATTTTAGGGACAAATCTAACTTAGAAATATGCCTAGGATCACATAGTAAAATTAGTGTGCATTTAGGAGCATTTTCATGCATTATTAGAATTAATATCATGCATATTTGTTTGATTTATTTAATTTCCAGCATGCATTTGCATTAGTATATTAGGATTTTAGACAAACTTTAGGGCTAGTTAGAGACCCTAAGCTTAGGAAAGTCACTTGACATTCCCTAGGACTGTCCTTTGTTGTAAAGACCATTATCTGATTTGAGTATTGCATTTGATTTGAGTGTCTCTCTTCGAGAGGTTTCCTAAAAGGTTTTTAATGTGATTTTTATGAAATAAACATGATTTTATGAAAGATTTGATTATTAAATGATTTTCAAAAGAATTTGAAATGTTTTAAGATTTTTACCTAGGAATGAGATTCATCCCCATATGATTTGTTTTCTTGAAAAATCTTTGAAAAAAATTTTCAATTGGAATTAAATTCTAAAGATGAGAATTATTTAGAATATTTGGATTTTATGAAAGTCTTTTAATTTGAAATGATTTCAAATAAATGATTTTAAATGAATAAAAAACACTAGAATCTAGAGTCTTGAATTAAGTTGAATACTTTTGATGATGTGATCGATTACAATAGGAGAGTCCTAGGGTAGTCGAACTACGTGGACTTTGATACTTGCTAGGTGATACTAGTAAGTTACGTAGGTGCTATTAGGGCTCAAGTCTGCCCTAGGATGCCCGTAGGGTATTCTAGGTTCTTAGGGTTTGTTTTTATATTTTTTTATTATTAATATAACTAATATAGTTTATTGCATTTATATCACTATTTTGTTGGTTGATTAGATTATTTAGGATTGTTTGCATTGAGAAATTTAAATAGCCCAAATAAATTAGAAGTCCTTTAATTAGGGCGAGGTGGGTGCCTACAAGTGAAAGCTTGGAACCTTCCTACG
>JAESVK010037919.1:0-10533 GCA_017140935.1 Hamamelis virginiana
AATTTTCTTTATTGATAGTTTCTTTAAAGCTTTGCAAAAAGTTCTCTGATCTTATGAAAGAAATGTCTCTCCATACTCGAATCTCATTTATTTTTATTAGGAAATTTTTTCCCTAAAAGTTTGTTCCATCCAGACAAACCTACTAGGAAAAATTTGGTCAATGTTTTAACCAAATATCTCTTGTCACGAAAATGTTTACTTGATGAATGCCTTAAACATGTATTACTTGGATTGTTCCTGAATAAGTTTTTAAACAATGGCTCTTGAAAATTCTTTTTTACGAAAACATATTTACTTGAGGGCTCCTGAGAATATTTTTTGGGCAAGTGTTTATATGATGGCTATGAAAAATTTATCCGTGGGAAATGTATTTACTTGATGGCTCCATTTTCTTTGTTGATATTTTCTTCAAAGCTTTGTGAAAAGTTATCTGGTCTTACGAAAGGAATGTCTCTTCAGACTCAATCTCATTTTTTTTTTTTTTGAGAAATTTTTTTCATGTATATTGACTTTCTCTATAGGGCAAAAAATTTCCAATCTCCAACTCCAATTTCATCATTACTAGAGGGCAATAAAATGTAATCTCAGAAGATTTGACAAATTTTCAATTATAGGGCAGTTTCATCCAACAAGTGCATGAAACATGTTTTAGTTAGAAGACTATTAAAGCTAAAATCCTCTAGGCCAAGAGTTCCTTCTTTTTCCTATCAATCAAACCAAGCCTTTAGATTTGATGGTAGCTCTTCACCTCTTATATACAAAGGAAAAGTAAGGGTCAGTTCTTAAAAACCCAGATAGGTGGAACAACAATCAATCCAGAAATTAAGTTTTATTATGTCTTAGAATATTTTGACTTTGATTTATGTTTCATATTGCCATGTGTGGTAAACCAAACATTCTTTTAATAAAATCACTTCACATAAATAGACATACATACATACAAAAATATACTTGAGTTTTATTTTCATTCCAAACATGCAGTTAGAATATTTGATTCCAAACAGAACGGTAAGAGCTAGATTTTGACTGGCAATTAAGAATATATGATCAATTAATTCATGTTTTTGATTGGCAAATTAATAAATACTATTCCAGAAAAATCTCCAAACTCCGTAATAGTGTTGCATGAGGACTAATAATGCAAAAAGTAGTAATTACGCACAAGTACATACAGAGAAGCAAATCTTACACACTGTTTTGTGTGGCAGCAACCACCTTTTTCCTTTATTCGGTATGTTCTTTCGGTAAACGAGATGATCATGCAAACACCACCTTTTTCCTTTATTAGTATTCATAATCAGAATCAAAATCAGAATCCAAACCTGAACAACAAATAGAGAAAAATATATATATATCATGAGCAAGCAATCAAGAAAACTCCTGCTTGTGAAGAGAAAACTGCAGTTCAACAGAAAATAGAGATATACCAAATTCTGCATATGATTTTGAAAAATCAGGATCTGTAACAATTTCTGTGGATGACAAATTCGGTAATTCTTCAATTTCCGGTAATTTTTCAATTGCCTTACATCCAGAAATGTCCAAATATGTTAAGGATTCCAATTTCTCAAGTCCCAAGATCTCAGGTAGATTCTCACACCCATGAACGTCCAAATCTTTTAATTTTTGAAGATTTGACAAATCAAGTGATTTTTCAAGCAACCTGCAATAAGATATATCCAAACTTTCTAAGGATTCCAATTCCTCAAGTCCTTGGACCTCAGTTAAATTCTTCCAATCACAAATTGCTAATTTCTTCAAATTTCTTAGGTTTGATAGATCCAGTAACCCTTCAAATAAGTTGCACCAAGCCATATTCAATATCTCCAAGGATTTTAGACCCCCAAGGCCCCCAACCCCAGCTAACTTCTCGCATTCACAAAGATTTATGATTTTTAGCATTCCCATGTTTGATAGATCAGGTAATCTTTCTAAGGATATACACCGACTCATACTCAAAATCTCTAAGGATTTCAAACCCGTAAGACCCCTAATCTCAACTAAGTTGTAGCAACTATAAAGACGTAGTTTTTTTAGCATTACCAAGTTTGATAGATCAGGTAATCCTTTTAAGGATTTATACCCCGATATGTCCAAATAACTTAAAGATTCTAAACGTTCAAGGCCTTGAATCTCCATTAGCTCACGGCAGCCAACAAGCATTAAGTCAGATAAATTCATCAGGTTGGAAAGACTTGGTAGTGTCTCCAAAAAAAAATTTGCGAGGCGTAGACTCCTTAAACTAGGAGGCAGCTCCGGCAGCGATTGAAGAAAATCACATCCGAATGTTAAATCAAGGGTTTGGAGGCGTGAAAGCCCACAAATGCTCATTGGTAGGCTACAAATCCCTTCAAGACAACTACATGCTGACTCGTATAACTCTTCAAGCTTCTCTAAACCTCCAATAGCATCAGGTAACTTTCTTATGCCAGACCCTGAAATGTCAAGCACTCTCAAATTTATTAGATTCCCAATCGATGGCCCAATTTCAACCAAATTTCCAGAGTCTTTAAGAATCAATCTCTCTAAACTCACAAATGTGGAAAAATCAGGAGTTATGGTCAAGCCCCTGCAAAATGAGAGATCTAGAACTTTCAACTTTTTTGCCATCTGTAAAACAGGAAAATAACTATAATTAATACTAATAATAATAATTTCCACCAAGTATATGATGTGAAAAATAGAAACAAAAGCAATGATCTTCTATGAGACCTTGATTTGACTCCAAACCTCCCAGTTTTCTGTCATGTAGCTGTGTGATAGATCAAGAATGACTAGATTCTCTAGATGAAAATTGATTGGATTAGAATAGCCATTGCACATGCGCCACTGAAGCCATCTCAAATTTGAAAGGAGATTCTTAAAACCTCCATTAAGGTCTATGAAATCCACTCGAAGAAACCTTAGATTTGGTAGTTTCCCAAATTCATCATTTGTGAAATACTTCTTCGTGAGTAAATATATATTTGGTATTGTCCCAGTTTTCCACCCATATTCTTGGAGACAGAGTGCTTCAACCTTTTTTGCTCCCTGCCAGTAGAAAACCTTAAAATAAATAAAAATGATTTATGGATATTGAAATTATTAATTCTTTAAAACAAAAAAGATGTATGCATATTAAAAATTATTATTCTCATTTTTTTGAAAAAAATTCAATGTTTTTTTATTTTTTTTCTTTTCCTTAATAGAAGTCATCATAATTGCTCTCTCATAAATCCACAATGTTTGTAAAGTATTTTATTTCATAATTATATGAATGAGGAAATAAGAAAAAGGCTAAATAAGGTGGATGAAATTCATGATGCACTTAGACATTACCGTCTGTCTATCCAATATCTTCAAGGCTTCGTCGTATCTCCACAACCTACTATGCTCCCCTGGATCGTTATCATTTTCCTGACGAAAGATTGCTCAACCAAGGTCTCTAAGCTGATCATGCATTCTAAACTCATTATCATCTCCAATTTTTACCAGAGTCCTGAGAATAAGGACATTAATCCCACTTGTTGGATAATAGTTACAGTCATTCCACTTGTAAAAAGGAAGTGTTTTATTCTCTCCAATGAAGAAACATGCAATATCAAGGAATATCTGTTTTTCCCCATAATTTAATGCATCATAACTTGTTCTCAACTTATTCTGGACTTTGTCATCAGGTATAGCTTTCAGTTTCTTCAATGTCTCTTCCCATACTACTTTACGCTCACGGCAAAAATGACCCTATAATCTCAAGAGCCAAAGGAAGCCCTCCAGCAGTGGATACAATTTCGTTATAGAGAATATCATAGTCTGCAAGAGGAAAGTCATTCTTAAAGGCATGCCTTCTAAATAGTTGAAGAGCATGATCAGGTTTCATCAGGTCGGGTTCATACATCTTAACTACTCCAAGCATATTTAGAACCTTTTTGTCTCTTGTTGTAACTATGATCCTACTTCCTGAACCAAACCAATTACGCTCTCCTACAAGCTTAGCAAATTGGGACTCTTCATCTACATCATCAAGTACAATCAAAACTTTCTTGTTGCAAACCATGCGTTCGATCATGTTTATTCCATCATCAACATTAGTAATGTCAGGGAATTTGCCTTTTCGGATCTTAGAGATAAGTTGCTTTTGCAAATTAACAAGACCGCCATATTGCTGTGACGTTTCTCGAACATCTGTAAGGAAGCAACAACAATTAAAGCATTCAGAGAGCTCGTTGTAGACGTTCTTGGCAATAGTAGTCTTGCCAATACCACCGATGCCATGGATTCCAACAATCCATACATCATTTGAGTCCACATCTAATAATCTCTTCATTTCTTCAATGTGATGATCAATTCCAACCAGGTTGTCCTTCGTCACAACCATGTAATTCTTCTTTAACTCTAGCAAAACCTTTTCAACAACAATCTTTACGAGTTCTCCTTGATGCCTACCAAACCACAACAGATAATTAGTTTGTAGAAGGGAAAGTGAACATTAAGGGAAAAGAATAATGAAGTTTATGTAAGGCCAAAGAGAAAACCTGAGATGGGAAAAGATCATAGTACTGATTAGCCACCACTTTCCTACTTAAAATATGCAATTAGAATATCACTTATATAAGTAATCAACTATTGGTTCTAGGATTCCATTCCCCTACTTAGTGAAGAAGAGACAAGTGTTTCCATACATGGATCAATCACGGCGCTAATTGTAATACACAACTATTCTAATAAATTATTAAACACAACAATGTAAAGAATTTTTTCTCCAAATTTTTGAATCTGGAACAAAATTACGTGTCGAAAAAACACTGCATTAGTCATGCCTTTTTTGCAGTAGCCATCAATTAATTTACTCCTTGATTTGACTCTAAACAACTACTATTTCATGCATTGCCCTGTAGTACTGATCCCAACTGCCTGAAGAATAAGGACTAGGTTGTCAAATGACGTAAAATTTTATTAGATCCTACTTAATGGATCTCTTTATATGTCATTTTGATGTTGAGCCACTACTAGGACATTTCATAGCAGCAAAACCAGATCAGATATTGCACCCAAAATAGAGTACTGGAAAGCAATAACTTCAAGCAAGTAAATAAAAGAATTAATGACTTGTAAATGGAATTGTATCGAATAGAGGTCAAGATTATGTGTTCATAGCACACTAAATGCAAATGAGAATAAACTACAGGCTTAGTGAGTACAAACTATGGAACCAGGGAACAAGTAATGATACAGCGAAATAGGAATAACAGTAAAACAAGTAGTAATAGTTTGGTAAGGAGTCCATTCTACTCAATGGCACTGTAGTATAAGAGGACAGGTAAAGGGCATGGGCAAGTTAGGAAGAACAGGCCTGCTAAGTCATGTTTAAAGAAAAAATGGAGCCTATGATCGATGAACCGAACTATAAAACAAGAATTGTCCGAGAGTCGCAATAAAACTCGCATGAGAACATGCTCTACATTAAACACCTTGTAAATCTGGTCCTTTGGTGCACTCCTAGCTACAATCCTACAAGTGACATACCAATTTTTATCCACCTTGGTCAAGATAATTTTAGCCATCCTATAAGAAAAATAATAAAATTAGACTTCTAGCAAGGATATATTCATTCCAGATTATCAATTAGAACATCTCCGTACAATATTTAATTGAGAACTGAAAAAAGTTCTACTCATCAAAACCAAGTGCCAGAGAAAAAAAAATCACTTTTCATCCAAGAAAGCAAATATGACAACAAGTGCTTCTTCAACTCCAGGACATTGTATTAGCCACTCAAACAGAAAACTCCCCCACTTCTTCACAGTTATTTCATTGTCCACGTGTTAACAAAATGATTTTTTTTTTTTTTTTTTTTTTTTTGAACTCCTTAAAATCAGTACAAATGAATGTAGCCTAATATGTCAGTCTTCTCTGCTCTGGGATCAATTATGCTGCCGGAAATTGTGTAGGAAAATAAGAAAAGAAAAGGTTTAGATATCTTGTGGTTTGATAGTATAAAAAGGGAAATTATTATTCCAATTTATAAACGTTTTAGACCATTTTAATAAGGTTTGGATATTTTATCATTATAATCTTCAATGGAAATAAAAACCAAAAAATGGTAAAAATTAAGCAAATTGGAAAAGAAATTAAGAAAGGGAAGAGTGAATTACCCATTAGTTTCTTTCTTTAATTCCCATCCCTTCAATTCTCCAACCTCTTTCAGAGCCTCCTTCCATCTCTGGACTGTCTCCTTATCGAAACGCTTCTCATGTTGTCGAAATGCCTCCTTGTAACTATCGGTTTGATTCCGTACATCGCTGGGCTCAACATCGTAGAAAATAGGTAAAATCTTTTGTCCCGTACTTCTCTTGCACTCCACAACCTGAGCGAGCTCACGTAGGCACCATTTACTAGAAGCATAGTTTTGGGAAAATATTGGGATGCAGATTTTGGATTCCTTGATTGCTTCCATAAGCTCTGGACCGATCTTTTCTCCAACGCGAAGCTCGTCATTCCAACGCGAAGCTCGTCATTCCAACGCGAAGCTCGTCATCGTCCCTAAAGGTGCGAATTCCGACATCAACAAGATCGTTGTAGAGGAAATCGGCAAAGCCCTTACGGGTGTCGTTGCCTCTGAAACTCAAGAACACTTCGAATTTCCCGACTATGGCGGAGGTAGATGAAGTATTCCCAAAAACACTGCCGTCACTTCGTTTTCGCTTCTTCGTTTTTCCCTCGCAATCAACCATTTCCACAAAATACAAACACGAAAAATGAAACCCTTTCGTTAGGCCTCGCCTTGGCAATTGGCATCCCTTTTGGTGCGATTTTCAGTTTTTTGACTTTAAAAAGAGAGTCTCCATTTCATAATTTTAAATAATGCTTTTTTTGACAATTCAATCCAGACATTAAAATTATTTTTTAGAATATTTTGGCTTTCATTTCTGTTTCATATAATTGGCACACTGCACACTACTTGTAATCCAACCCATGTGTGGGATTGTAATATGGTAATCCAATTATTCATATATTCACATACATCCATACATACATACATATATTTCTTTCTTTTTTCAATCCAATTAAATAAGCTACAAATTTAGTAAGTCCCTTCAATTCAAGCACTTGTGTGGTAGTTCTATAAAACTTGATCGTCCAACTTTCCCAATTTCCATCTTTTCTTTCAGAGCTTACCACTTTAGGAAAGTTAAGGTGCCGTTTGGATAAGCTACCACTATTTTACTTTTAAAGTTCTAAAATTAGAAGTAATTTTGTTGCTTCGACTATCAATTTTTTAAAGATCGAAAGTACGTTTTGAAGTTTAAATTACTTTCACTTTTTAATTATATGAAATAAGATTATAACCATATAATCTATTATACCAGACTTAATATAGCTGATATATATATATATATATATATATATATACTAAGTTTGGACCGGAAGACTTCCACCAAAAAAAGAATAAGATCAAAACTTATATATATATATAGTCATGATCTTATCAACTATATCTCATTTTAACTAAAATCAATTAAAAATAGAAGCCCTTGGATTTTCATTCACTTAATGTATGATTCATCTTAATATTCCAATCCAATGGCTCAAGCGTCTTAACTGATTTTAGTTAAAATAAGGTATCCCTCATATGAACATTTTCCATCGCCGGCACCCTTGTCGGCCACCATCGCAAATATACTTTTCATCGCACTCTCTTTTTCACTCTTACCACGGCATACCCACCATAAGAACTCTCAGTGTCCAAGATTCTAGTTTCCCTTTTCCATTCTTTAATTAGCTTAACTAAAGACCATGTTTTTTGGCTTGTAAGGAATTGTAATACAAGTGCTCGATGAGAGTATGTGCCAATGTATAAGATTTAATGTCGAGGAGTCCTGTACCCAGTGTTTTAAAACCCAGACCATTCATTGAACAGTAAAATGACCAAGTTACAAGTCAATAGTCAACTGTCAGACCAACCGCGCGTGATTGAACCGTGACCCCATTATAATGTAATAAATATATTAATTATTAATTATTTATTAAAACTATTGAATAAATCTATAAAACTTTTTTAAAAAGTATCTCTATTCTTAATTTATAAGTTATAATCACATAGAATTTGCAGTTTTTTCTTAGTAAAATTTACTCTTTTAACCTTTTAGGCTTTAAGAGTCTTTAACAATTTTGAGGTGCTTTTAGTCATTTTAACCAACTTTGATGATTTGAAAAAAACTAATTGGTTCCTTGAACAGTGAAAATAACTCATTAACCCGGCGGTTCGAACAATTTCCAAAAAAAAAAAAAGGTTTTTATATTATATGGGTTTTTGAAGGTTTACCCAACATGAGAGAAGGCCAGTTCACGGTGCAACCAGGTTTGACAACACCGCATGTATCTGCATGTATCTTAAAAGAAAAGGCCTAATTATTTTGTTATGTTTGTAAATTGCATCAATATTGATTTGTTGAACAAATGAAATTAATGGAATAAAAATATAGGAGTAGAAGAAAATGAGATGATAAGTTTTTCATGCTCTGAATGATATAAATAATTCATCATAATATTCAGAACATTTAGTAGGAGCCATGATGAGAGAGAGAAAGTTGCGGTGTGCTGTGATAAGAGAGAAAGAGGGAGCGAGTTGCGATAGTGGTGTCTACGGAGGACCGGCATAGTTTTGAAAAGATGGGAGAAGAGGATGGGTTTGAGTTTGGGTGAAATGGGATGAGAAAGAGTGAGAATGGGTTTTGTACTTTGGTTATTGTCAGCTTATTCTATTGACTGTTGGATTTCCTTTCGTAAATGGGTGGCGTGGCTTTAAGCTTGGATTAAAACCATAAGGTGAACCTGCCCCTTTATTGATTACTAGTGGAGTAGCACGTGTCGTGCGGAGGTCACGTGCAATCTAATGGCAATGACTCAATAAATGATTTTAATTGGTAATTGTAAAAAGGATTTTTCTTGCGAAATTTTTTCTCCTATAGTATTGTGAGAGAACAAAAATATTATAATAAAACTTATTGTGGTCACTTAGAAGTTAAATGCTTCGATTAAGCAATTAATTAATCTTCTTTTCCGTTGGCCTTTGTTTCGTTGAATTGGTAACACCAAATATATCGCCCATTTCTTACTCGTTTGAAAATTTCAAGACATGGGCCGTAGAAAACAAGAAGTCAGCAATTGTAAACGCATAAGGTCGGCTATATCTTGACTATTCGGCTCTTCTTGCGGGCAGGTGAAAAAGAGGGGAATCCGAATAATACTACCACTCCAAAAATTGGATTCTGTATGTTTCTTTTATTTAATTAGTGTTAGGTTAGGGGTTGGTTTATTTAAATTAAGGAAAACCATGTTAACTAAATTATTGATGCCTCGGAAGTGTGGGGCACAATAGCAGGTAAACAAACCTTTCACAAAGGAAAAAAAACAAATGAAGGCAAACAAAATAATCATTAATTGAAAGTAGGAGAATCTTATCTTCAACATATAATAATCGTTAATTAAGACTCTCCTCGTCTTCCCATCTCCGGCATGCAAAATTAACTGCACAAAACAAGGCAAAAAATCCCCAGCATTTTGGAGCTACATCTTGGCCTAAACCCAATAAATTTCAAAACAAGTGGAACCCAATTGAAAGCAAAATCACCAAAATATATTCAAGTTGAAGTTATTTAAATCCCCAACAACACTAACAAAAATCAAAAAGAAAAAATGGAAGAGAGAGTAGTTCAGAGTTGTTATGATTGATTTGTTTTATATATATATATATATATTCCTTTTCTTATAGGGACGTGAATTTTTAGTGCAAGGTGCGGACTTGACTTCTCAGTCATTCGATTCAATTAATTGTAATCCAACGATCCAAAACATCTGCAGCAATTATACCCGATCCTAAAGTTGTTATACCCGAATCAAATATAAAAAAAATCCCCAAATCACATCACGCAGCAAAACTGAGGTGAATGCCTGGTGCTCCTTTCTAAAAGCTTTGAATTTTTTATTCCTTTCTTCTTTCATTATTGCCTTCTCTCTACATTTTTTAATATACCTTAGACAACTTGTAAAAAATTTTAAAAGCTTTTTTAAAACCGAGCTGCAGCAATTATTGACTTCTCTCAGCAAAACGGAGGTGCTCCTCTTTAAAAGCTTTTTTTTAATTCCATCCACCTTGTTTCAAAAAAATTTAAACGTTTTGAATCAAATGCGCGCTGTGTGCTATTTGATTTTACATAGACTTGAAATTTTTAATATTATGTGTTTTCATTAAGTTAGACCATCCAAAATGCAATTGTCGAAATTCCTGGAAGACGGATTAAAAGAGCAAAAGTCGAAATTCCAACTTATGGAGAATTCAACTGCACATAAAACATGTTTTATCCAAGTTTTATCGAGTCCATCATATCTCTATACAAAAAAAACAAAAAAAAATACAAAGTTTAACTAAGTCAAATACAATAATTGACATTAATATTAAACTATTGAGTATCATAAACTTATGAAAAATAATTCATGCCCTAAATCATGATATTCAAGCATGAATTTTTCAAAGATCAAAAGAAACAAAAAAAA
>JAESVK010037923.1:654-27024 GCA_017140935.1 Hamamelis virginiana
TGAAGTCCATATTTGACATATGGCAAAGTTCATATTTGACATATGAGATGTGATGATTTAGAATAAGAATTTTGTTAAGTGAAGTCCATATTTGACATATGGCAAAGTTCATATTCGACATATAAGATGTAATGAATAAGAATATGATTTGGCGAAGTCCATGTTTGATAAAGCTCGTATCTGACATATGGGATTTGGAGATTTAATGATTGAGAATACGATTTGGTGAAGTCCATGTTTGATGAATCTCGTATCTGACATAGGAGATTTGATGAGTTAGAATATGATGGTTGATAGACGAAGTCTATATTTGATGAAGTGTGATTTGCAATTTTGAAGATAATTGGAAATGTGTGTGAGATTTCCTCTTAAGATAAGATAATTGGAAATGTGTGTGAGATTTTCTCCAAAGATAAGGTGATTGGAAGTGTGTGAGTGACTTCCAAGAGGACTGTGGTCCCCTAAGGATAAGATTATTGGAAATATGTGTGTGATTTCCAATAATACTGCGGTCTCCCAAGATTATAGGAGTGTGTGTGTGACTTCCAATAACAGTCGTAGACTCTAAAGATAGGACAATTGGAAGTGTGTGTGACTTCCAAGAATGATGATTTGGTCGGTGTTTGTGAGTAGTTGATTTGATTATCCCTCTTTTGTTTAGGCAAAAATGGGATGTCATTTTGTTTCGTTGATATTCACTAGCGAAGCCATGAACATCAACGAGGGGCTTCTGTAGACATCCATTTTTGACCATGAGTAGGGTCATTGATGGTTGCCTATGAGTTAAGGTGAAATAGGGTGTTGAAACCCTAAGTTGCCAGTTTTACCCTTGTGAGCAGTTAGATAGAGGTCATTATTGCATGTAGGTTTTTAGGGTAGATTGAGTTGGTTCTTTTTGCGTTAGGTTTTTAGGGAGTCCATAGATGTCTCTGTCAAGTTTCACTGCATTCTGAGTCAAGCTTGATAGGTGATTAAGCATTTTGTGACTTAAGAGGCAGTATTGTCCTTTGAATCGTAAAAGTGCTTAAAAGCCTTCAAGTTCATTTCGGATTGTCCCGAGACTTTGGCATGGATAATTAGGGTGTGTTTGGTAGCTAAGTTGATCAATGGCAAGGTCCATTGAGCCTTTGGGCTCATGTTTGGCATATAATGCCCAAAAGGCCCTTTCAAGGTCAAATTAGGGTTTCAACAGGGAATGATCGGGATTCGATTGTTTTATCAAAATCAAAGATTTATGAAACTCAAAATAATTTCCAAAATGTTTCCAAAACATGTTTCGAGAAGTAGAAATGGTTTTTACGACCAATCGGTTAGTGGATTTCAAAACCCTAAAATGGCCCGATTAGCCCAAAACAGCTAATCGGCTTGTTTTTTCTCAACCTCTTGACTTTGGTTAAGGTTTTTCATCCTTAAACTCTTCTAGAAACATGGAGAATCGAATCACGATCGTTTTGGCACTTGAATCGTCGAATTTGGACTTAAAACGGGCCCGAAAAGCCGAAAACAACCGAGACGGGTCGAGAGAGACCCAAAATGGGGCAAAATTGGGCATCAGGCTCGATGACCATCCCTCCCCAGACAGTTGGTGCTTGTCTTTTGTAGGTGTGCTCAATTAATTCCCAAGCGTAGGAATTCAAATATCGCTAAGCATAATAAATACTGAGGGAGTCCTCAGGTCATCTCCACAGGGAGTGGAACTAGTCTAAATGATCCATAGGTATTGATAACCAATGAATGTAAAAGAAAGTGTAAAATCATGGGGGTTGTGATTGTTGATGACTGAGTTGTAGAGAATTAACTAAATTAAGGCAATAAAAGTTAATGGTAGGATTCTAGGGTTTCCACTCATCCACAACCAAGCAACAAGCTTCTCTCATTAGAAATTCTCATCTTGAATCCATTGAAGAATGGTCTTTGATGGAGGATTTAACTTATAAAGCATTCACAACAAAGAAAGATAGGAGAATGATAGTAAATGACCACTTATACATTTTTTCAAACACTTATAGTGCATATAAGGATCAAGCACTATATGTGCCAAGCATAGCTTGTCTACAAGTAGTCAAAAAGATGCCAAACTAAATGTCAAGAGGAGATAGTGAGCATTTCCGATCATATAACTTCCATTTAAGCACAAAAAGATGAGAAAGTGTTGTTACCTTGGTTGGTAATATGTTTCCACCTTCAAACCCTACCTTGGAGGCTTAGAACTCCATTACAACTAATAAACAAGAAGTAAATGCAAGAACAATGAAGATAAATGCTAGTAGATTACTTGTCAATGAAAATACAAAGTTTAACAAGCTAAAAACTAAATTACATTACACAAACTTGAAGGAAAAACTAATATACTCCTAATCTATTACTAAACTAAGAGCTAAACTAAGAGAACCCTAAAAAACTAAGAAGAAGCTAAGAGACAAGGTTGGAGAGAGGGAAAACCAGCTGAAAAAAGTGTATAAATACCCCCTCCCTTAGGGTTACAAGAGTGTGAGTGAAAATACCAAAGTGCCCTTGCAAAAAGGGCAAATTCCAAACAACCCGGGTGAATTCTCGAGCAGGGGTACCGGTACCTCTTTAGGGGGGACCGGTACCTTTTAGGAATTGCAAGGGGGGTACTAGTACCTTTTTAGGGGGGACCGGTCCCACTTATGCTGATTCTCCGAAAATGCTTAAAAAATGTCTTGCGAATGCCTCCTACTTCAAATGGTTATATCTCTCTCGTCCGGAGTCAGATTTGGACATTTTTTATATGCACGCGAAGCTTGAGAAGTCTTCTTTCCAACCATGATGGTCTCATTGTCCAATTAAATCTGGAGAGAAACAGTTTTTCCAAAATGTCCAGATTGGTCGCTTTTTGCACTTCATGGCTTCGTTTGCCCATATCTCCCAAACCATTTGGCATTTAGCTTTGAAATTTGATATGTGACATCTAGAAACACTTAGAAGTATGTTCTATAAGTCCCATAACCTTTGAAGACTTCCAAGGCTTGACTCCAAGCTCTCACTTTGCATGCAAAAGCATCCATTTTATCGATTCAACCTGCAAGGGCTCAAAAACAACAAAAGAGTCAAACGCACCTATTTACAAGTATAAATGGCTCAAGTATGTACAAAATGATGGGAATAATGCAATAAAAGCATGAAATATTATGGTGCAATCAGTTGGCCGTCCTTAGGGGACGGTTGGCCGTCCTAGGGTGGACGGTCATCTGAGCCCAATGCCCAGATTCGCCCAATTTTGAGTTTTTTTGTGTTTTAAGGTTTTGGGACTCTTCCAATGGCTATCTAACTCAGCTTGGAGGGTTTAGTTCGACCTTGGAGACCTTGGAAGACACATTTAGGGCCATTAGATCATTCCTTAGGGTTTTAATGTGGACCATTGATCAATTTGGAGCTTTTCTATAAATACATCACTTAGGAATAGGTTTGGGGGAGTCAACTTTGATTAGAGAGACTTTGGGACCTTGGGGGATGCACTAAAACACTAAGCCACGAAATTGGAGACCATTAAAGGTTGAAGAAGAAGGCTAGAAGCAAGGAAGAAGAAGGCTAAAAGTACATTCATCTATCCCATTAGTTATAGGATGTAGTTATGCATATCATAGTGGATTTTTAGGAATTTCTGCATATGTAGAGTAGTTTCAGCATGTTTAGTCTAATTTTTTTTTAGTTCATTGCATGGTTTAGACTAGGAACTCTTCTTGTTAATATGTGTTCATGTTTAGGAATGATAGTTATGTTAGTGTGAACCAGCCAACCTAGATATCCCGAGGGATCGGGAGGCCTCTCGTTCACTTTGAAGTATTAAGTGGATTGTGGATTATTCATTATCCGTCTCGATTTATCCTTCTCTATTATCCACATTTATCCTTCTCTATTATCCACTCAAGATTGGGTTTTTGAAAAAGGATGAGAGTTTGTAAAAAAACTGGGAGTCGCCACCTTATTTTTAGGGAACAAGGAAACCACAAAAAAGAGTTTTATTTTCAATAAAACATTGACCCCATATTTTGGAAAAGCATGGTCTTTGAATCAAAGTTGGATTCAGGGGCTAGGTTACGAAGTGGGAAGGTTCCAAGGAGCACTTTGTAGGCACCCACTTCGCCCTAATTTAAGGTTTCCTAATTACTATTGGGCTTATTCAAAATCTTACCATGATAATCATAGCATATCTAATCAACCAAGAAAGTAGTATATAATACTAGATAATAATAATAAATAATAAAAGAATCAAAATCCTAAGGGTCTTAGGAGACAAGAGTCTACCTAAGATTGGACTTGCACCCTATTGATTGCCTACGTACCTTATCAATTGCTTGACAAAGATCAAAGTCCACGTAGTTCAATTACCCTAGGACTCTCCTATTGTAATAAACCACATAATCGTAGAGGTTCTATCTTATCTTGGACTCTAGCTTCAAGAGTTTGAATTTGATCAAAACACTTGTTATGAGAGATGAAATTTCATTCCATTTTGAATTCTTTCAAAATCACTTTTTAGACTTGTTCTTGAAGTAGATTCCTAGGTAAAATAGAACTCTATTCTTATTATAATTCTTACAACAAAGAATAGTCCTAAGTGGGGTCAAGTGACCCCCCCTAATCCTAGGGTTTCTAGCTAGTCCTAAGTTAATCTAAGTACCTAAAATACTAAATAATGCATGCTGGAATTTCTGGAAAATAAATAAAAAATGCAATCAAGTAGGTAAACAATGCATGAAAATGTCATAAATGCAATCTAAGTTAGCTATGGGAACAACTACAACAAAAAAGGCTATTTACGGCGTTTATGTATAACGCCGTAAATAGTGGTAATATAAGTCATAAATCCCGTGTTTTTTAAAAAAGCCGTAAAAGCATTAATATTTACGGCATTTATTAAACGCCGTAAAAAGTATATATATTAACGGCATTTTTTAAACGCCGTAAAAGTTATATTTATTGACGGCGTTTAATAAACGCCGTAAAAGAAATATTCACGGCGTTTTTCAAATGCCGTAAGAAATATAAATATTCACGGCGTTTTTCAAACGCCGTAAAAAGTATAGCTATTCACGGCGTTTTTCAAATGCCGTAAATAGTTTTAGTATTAACAACCTTTTTTATGTCGTGAAATATCCCTTTTCTTTTCTTTTCCCTCTTTTTCTTTTCATTCCCCGCGCCCTAATTTGCTCTCAGTGGAAAACCTTCCCAGATAGCTGATCAGTCTCTTCTCCGCTGTTCACCGGCCCATGGAAGCTTTGCCGCCGTTCACCCCTGATTTTACCGCCGTTCACCTACCGTTCACCCCCTAATCTTACCGCCGTACTCCCCTTTCTTTCTCAAGTCTCAACTCCCACTCTCCATTCTCTCTTAGCCAAACCCTAGCAAGGGTAACCCGAGGTGTTGCATCTGGGTTGAGGGAGTGGAGAGAGTCGGGTGGTGTTCTCTGACCGGTCACAGGCGAGTGGAGAGCCTGAGTTGTCCATCTGGGTTGACGAAGCAACTTTCCCATTGAATAGTTCTCTTCTTATTGCCCAGCAGAAAACGAGAGCAGCACCCATAAGAGCAGGGCAAAGGCAGAGGCAGAGATTTCCGTGAAATCCCCTAACCCTAAGGAAAGCCCCTGTACGATTTCTCAATCTTCCTCCTGCCCCGGCAGGTCCTGGCTGACTTCTATTTGTCTGCCGTTGTTCTTGAGAGAGCTTGAGGCGGCCAAATCCTAGCACGAGTAACCTTGAGGTGTCGCATCTGGGCTTGAGGTGGCCGTGAACGTTTTACTTAATAACAGGTATTCATTTTCTTAATCATTGTATATTCTCACAATATGATAGATCCCTCTAATTGCTGTTCAATTTAATTGTATTTATTTAATTTCATATTCTTTCTTGTTGACTAATTAATTCTCAGTGAAAGAAAATGTGAAATGGGTATGCGTTTATTTTATTTTATTTTATTAAATTTCATAGAAGCCGAGAAGCTTATTCAAGATTAACAATTTGAAGAGTGTTCGCGGTAATGGATATTGTTAACTGTTTGATACTTTGTTTATGAACCAATGTATGCCTTAATTGTGATAGCTAATAATTTTTACTGACTTTTTAGTATGCTTGGAAGCTGCTAGTTCATTATTTTGCACTAGTGTTCATCTTGTTTATCTAGTAAAGCACATTAATTGAATTACGTTATTATTGAGTCCTGTTTTTCCTGTTGGGGATTGAATTTCTCGATTTTTTTTTAACGCAATCACTGCTTGTAGTTTGTGTACTTTGCTAGTTGGTTGCTATAGTTTAATTTCAGTGACTTGTTCTTAGTGTTATCTCCTGTTGATTCTGGTCACTTGTCCTGTAGTGTTATTTTGAGTATGAAATTATACAAAACAGCTTTTATTCTTGTTCGCTTCTCTTCACTATGTCCAACCTTAAACAGGTCTATTGTTGAACAGGTTTTTATTAGCCAATGCCCATGATTTATTATTACTGCATTTGTGTATCTAATCCTGTCCATGTTATTTGTGGTAAAATGTTGTTTATTAGTGAATGTTACAATAATTGCAAGTTCTAACTTCATAGTTCTTGTCTTGTTAATGTTGTAAGCTACATAATCTCATTTTACTAACCAGCTTGTATCCTGTCTTGAGAGTTAAGTTTATCTTTGTGTTATCAATACCATTAAGTTCTAACTTCATAGTTCTTGTCTTGTTAAATGCTTAACTCTCTTGACTTGGTTTATACATGTCTTTAATTGGTATGTTCGGGTGTTGGAAGTTAAAGCTCACCAAGATGACATTACAAATATCATTCATGTTGCTTTTTTGCTTACTTTGTTAGTTGTTTCCTTTATTTGAATTCTAGTTTCATTTATTCATATTTCGGTTTCTAATAGATTATGATCATGTTTGTCCCCTGTAAGCTTCTATTTTGTTCACTTCCCTCATTTGAACAGGTTTTGTTCAATGGTTTAATTAGCATATCTGTGTTCTTAAAATACCGATTCCTCTTATTTTATGTTTTTCACTTATTTGCTTACTTTCTCTTTATCATATTTTCATTTTAGTAATGAATGAGTAGGTTTTGAGTTAATATTAAAGTGAATATTTCTTATTCAACAGAAATGATCCTGTTAGCATTTGCCGACTTTCATGAGAGTGATCTTATGGCCCTGGCAGTGTTTGCTGACTTTATGAAAGTTAGCATTTGTTGACAGGATCATTTCTCTCTTATTCAGTAAGATCAATTCAATCCACAACATGAGTCATTTGTTGTGCTATGGTTAATTCTGAAATTGCCATGGTCTTGGTGGTCTTGGTAGCTGTAGTTGAGATAACATCATCTCATAGAGATGTTTCAGTTTAAAACACCATGTTTGAGGTTCAAAATCAAATCTATATACTATTTTTTCTGCTATGCTCTTAGTTTACAAGTCACTCTGGAAGTTGGTGTGTTTCTGATTAGGCAAGACCTTGTTTATTGATGCCCAGCAACTGATAAAAATTCTTTGGAGGCTTAAAGTTTGTCAATAAAAACTTCTAAAAGAACCTCTAAGTAACAATACCTGGAAAATAGATAAGCAAGGGCATATTATGGCATCTTCTTAAGTTCATCAGTATAAGTTTTTCTTGTCATCATAGGTCATTAGAATATACAAAAAAGTCATCTAAAACAAGCAATTTTTGTTGTTTCCACCTGCACTGGCTGTTCCATAGGCCTGCACAATGAAAACAAGCCTCATTCTTTTCTGCTTACACCCCCTCTATAAATTTGCACCTTGTTGAAGCCAATAGTAACAACACTAGCTTTATATCAATATCTATTGGGTTATTGAGTACTTTTCTCCTTCAGTTCTTCCAGCATGGCCTCTACCACATCCAAGCATGCATTCTTCTTCGGACTAGTACTTGGCTTTTCTGTTCAATATAATGTAATATGCTATGCCATTTCCTAATAAAAATTGTGTATGAGAGAGGAGGTTCTGTTGGCTGCCATCGATTTTGTGGTTGCCATTAAGGGAGCTACTGGAAGTAATTATTATAGTAGCAGCCTTAGTTTAACCAGCATTGATTCTGCTGACTTCAACAAACCCACCCTATTTTAATGGCTGTTCTCTTGTTTAAGTTAGATAATTGTATGTGTCAAACACCCCAACTCGTCCATAGCTGTATTGTATGTCAGGGTTTTGGAGATTTCTGTGTCAGACATTTTCTAATTATGTCAAGCGGTGAAACCCCTCTTTGTGTCCTTGTTACATGGGATGCATTCTGTTAACCAGGACTGTGTCAATTTTATGAGAGTTGGGATGTTGTAAACTCGATCATATTATTGGGCCAGACATATGGCCTTAAATTCTTTCTTCTTACTCTTAGTTTTGTGTACTTCTATTGTGTGTGTTATTTCACGTAAATGGTTTTTGGTCAGTAAGTGGGTTATTAATATTAGTAGGCAAGGACAGAAACGTTAATAGGTTGCATGTTCATTAGAAAACATGTATCTGCCGCATACTTCAATTGACTAAATCGTATGAAAAGCTTTCTTTCACTTAGTGTAGTGGATGCTGTTGCTTCTGGTGACACTAGGGGTGGCAATTTTTTGTCTCACCTGTTGGACAGATCCGATCTGACTTATTCAGACAAAACTTTATTTTCCAAAACCTGGGTATGGAAAATTCCTGTTGCCTGAATGTAAAACTGGTACTAGGTCTGGGTCGACCAATTTGGAATGGTTGATCTGGTTTGTCTGAATTGTATATGGGTAATATTATTTTATTAGATACTTTTTATTTATAATTAGAATATATATTATAAAATAGTAGAATCTTATAATATTCGAGCAAACTACGTTGGTTTAGGGCATATAGTGTTGTCCAAAATCCAGTTTTGGGTTGGATGGACAGTGGTTATGCTAGGCTTCTGTCCTAAACCTGGATTTGGACCCCTAGGTGATATAAACCCTTCCCAGGTAGTGATAACCTTTCAAGAAAGGTTAGCAATGGGATATGCTGTTGTGGTAGCTGAAAGCCTGAACAGCAGATTCCCCTATAACATTATGGTACATTACTCCTCAAACATGAAATCTGACTAGAGGTGAGAGTTGGACTCTCTAATAGGGACAGGAACTAACAGCCTTCAGGTTTACCTGTTTACCTACACTATTTCATGAACTGTCAAGCCCTTATGTATAGGGGTTGTGAGGATTAGGATTTTCATGCTATTCCACATCCTCTTATACTCTTTCTTTCTCCTCCCCTCCTTCCCTTCTCTCTTTAATAGTCATGGAGGTGACTCAAGCCCAGGCAGAGGCTTGAACCCATGTCTGGGTTACATCTTCCTGGGCATCATTATTTTTGCTATAATAAAGTTGTTGAAAATATGTAGGCTTGAGCAGGGCCGGCCCTGAGGATTTGGATGCCCTAGGCGAGCTCCTAAAAAAATGCCCTTATTGACTAAAAAATTTTTTTTTTGCAAAATTTTAGTTATTGAACCTTAATATTTCATAAGCTAAAATCTACAGCAATCAATTCACAACATCCGAACCTCCTATCATCATTACAAATATAATTAAACTAATAAACAAGACATACATGATACAACAATCAATTCAAAATGAGGGTTTTCAATAGGATCACCCCCGAACCTCCTGTCATGATTACAAATATAATAAACAATCAATTCAAAAGGAGGGTTTTCAATAGGATCACCCCCGAACCTCCTATCATCATTACAAATATAATAAAAAATCAATTCAAAAGGAGGGTTTTCAATAGGATCACCCCCGAACCTCCTGTCATCATTACAAATATAATTAAACTAATAAACAAGACAAACATGATATAACAATCAATTCAAAAGGAGGGTTTTCATTAGGATCACCCCCGAACCTTCTGTCATCATTACAAATATAATTAAACTAATAAACTCAAGAAGACCTACAACAATCAATTCAAAAGGAGGGTTTTCATTAGGATCACCCCCGAACCTCCTATCATCATTACAAATATAAATAAAGGCTAAATAGTAGAACATACCCGATTAATCCGAGCAGGCGAGCATTATCATCATCTCCATCAATTACTAAAACATAGATGACTTCTTCTTCTTTTCCAATTTTCTAAAAGGGAAAACAAAAAAAAAAAAATTGTAAATGCGATGAAATATATAATTAAACATAAATGTACAAATATTGTTTATTCTTTTAGGTAATTACCTGAAAAATCATTAGTAACAAACCAGCAACACATCATATAAATTTTGATCTTCTTGCTTTTGCACCCGCAAAGTTGCTAATTAAAGTGTCATACTCAAGTTTACGTGCGAAATCATTTTCAATGGATAAAATGGCTAATCCATTCAATCTTTCTTGTGACATTGTCGACCGAAGGTAAGATTTGATCAACTTCAACTTCAAAAAGCTTCTTTCTCCCGAGGCAACTGTAACTGGTATGGTGAGTAATATCCTATAAGCAATCCATGCATTTGGGAAACAACCATCCATTACTTTCAAATGATTCAACACTTCAATCGGTCTTGTTATATCTTTTGGCAAAACATTTTTCATGACTTGCAATTCAGAACATAAATCTCTACCATCAATATCAGAAGAATGCCCATCACATTTGAGAAAATCTTCAAGTTTGAGACAATAACTCTTCAAACATTCACCGTCAGCTGAATTTAACTTCTTCAAATCAAACAAAAACCCAAAATTCTGCTCATATATTTGAAATTGCTCAAACCTCTCCTTAAGTGAACTAAGGCCTTGGTCAACAATATATGTGAAGTAATTAATTCTAAACGATTCTTCAGCTGATTGTGTCACTTCTTCACTTGCATTCTCATCAAAATGTTTCTTTCTACGAATGATGCGCGTTTCTTGAAAAATTGGTTCAATCCCCAGCAGAGTTGCAACTTCCTTGGCTTCAATTTTGGCATCCACAAATCCAGTTTCCCTATATTCTTCCAAAAAGGTAACAAGTCCTCTCAACTGTTCTATAACAACATCAATATTCATGTTTTCGTTTTGAAGAGTCTTGCTAATAGTATTAATAGCAAACAACAAGTTGTGCCAAATAATCATAGCAACTAAGAACTCAAAATTCCCAAATTCATATGTTGCAATGGTCCTAGCATCACTAGACAATTTAGGTTCGTCACATGAATCTGCCAAGTCAAGTAATGCATCTCTTATTTGAGGAGCTTGGTACCTTATTGCTTTAACACTCTCAACATGACTCTCCCAACGTGTTTGTGAAAGTGGCTTCACCGTGAGACCATCTACATTATCTTTAAAGACTTTCCACCGCTTTGTAGAAGAAGAAAAAATTACATATATACGTTGCACCACTCCAAAAAAATGCCTAGCTTTAGCACAAGAGTTCGCCATGTCACAAAGAGCAAGGTTAAGACTATGACAACCACACGGCGTGTAGAAAGCTCTAGGATTTAATTCACGCATTTTTTTCTGAACACCTTTGTGTTTCCCTTTCATATTAGAGCCATTGTCATAGCCTTGTCCTCTGACATCACCAATATCAAGTTCAAGAGTTTTCAACGCTTCTATTAGTACATTAAAAAGCCCCTGGCCAGTTGTATCATGAACTTTCAAAAATTCAAGAAAATACTCTTTTACTTCTATTGGACTTGTTGAAACATCCAAACACCGGATTACAAGTGACATTTGTTCTTCATGGCTTACATCTGGAGTACAATCAAGAATTATTGAAAAGTATTTTGCTTGCTTGATTTTTTCAATAATTTTACTTTTGACCTCATTTCCCATCAATTGTATCAATTCATTTTGAATCTTGTGGCTAAGATAGTGAGAATGAATTTCACTACTTTCGATACGCCGAAAGTGCTCTTGCATTACTGAATCAAATTCAGCAATCATTTGAATTATGCCTAAAAAAACTCCATTACTCTCTTCATAAATCTTCTCATAGTCCCCCCGAAATGGTAAATTATGTGTAGCTAGAGTCCTGACAACGGCAATAATCCTCATTAATACCTGCTTCCAGTGTTCTTTCTCTCTTTGTATTTGTTCTTGCACATGTCTATCAATTGTTTCATTCTTCTCCAATCTCAAAGCGAGTTCAAACCATTTTCCCATACAAACAATGTGATCAATACTAGATTCATGAGATTTAAGTCTATGACTAACATTTTTCCAGTCTTTGAAGCCTTCACTAGCCAATTGAGTTGTGTTCCCAGCTTCTTTGAACAACTTACAACAAAAACAATATATTCTATGGCTAGTATATGAATATACTAGCCATTTCCTATCATGCTTCTCTCCATTTTGTAAGTGTCGGGTGTAATGGGCAAAGGAGAAATGTCTATTATGCTCATCTATCAGAAAATTGGTATCATTTTTTCTTATAGGACCCCTTTGTACTAAAGTATCTATAAGATTCTGATCAACAACATCCCACTCACTCGGATCATCAATGTTTGAAGAGAATGTAGGCTCACATTCTTCATTGCCATATTCATTTTGATAATTCACATTCTCATTCTCATTGTCATTGTCATTCTCATTCTCATTCACCAAGTCTTGATTAGATTGATGTTCTTCATTCACTGAGTCTTGATTAGGAGTTTCTTCTTCATTTACCATGTCTTGATTAAGAGGTTGTTCTTCATTTACCAAATCTTGATTAGTAGGCTCTTCTTCAATGCCTAAATCTGAAGTCTTTGGTTTTTTACTAGTACTTAGAAACTTGTCAAAAGATCCGGATTGACTTTGAATAAATTCTTCTCTCTTTTGCTTTAATTTTCTTTTTGCATGTCCAGACGGTTGCTTTTTAGGAGCCATGGCTAAATGATGAGCCCTAAAATAACAAAATAAACTTATTATACTAATGTCAACAACAAGCATTCTTCGAAACACAAGCATATATAAAACCGAATGCAGATATTTTCTGTTATGAGTTAGGGAAATAGATATCAAAGCATTTCCCACATAAAGTACGATAATGAGACTCACACCTACCATGTTGAGGAAAACGCAAGGAAAACCTCTTTGATTCAATGCATTAGAATTGGTATTTTTATTTGTGAATCATGAAGGGAAATATGATCGTTCGATGCATTTGGGACTGGTTTTGCTCTTAGTAAAAGTCAACCATAAGACGAATTGTTTTTCAAGTAATCCACATATACGTGCAAAGCAATGCTAATTTTATTATTAACAAACACAAGAAATGAATCATCCCTCCACAAAATACGTGCAAAACAGAAGTGATTGCTCTCAAAACTAAGCACATTGGATCACACCTTTACCCAAAATGCAGGAAAGACAGAACAATATCCAGATATCTCAAAAAAATGAAACATATGGTCTCAAAAGGCAATGTGACGTATTTCATTGTTGACAAAAAGGCGTGCCCATGAATTTGCATACGACTAATCTGTTGAAAATTACACTGAAACTTCCACACTGATGCAGGAAACTGATTGGAAAATAGTTGAGCAATGATTCTAAATTTTTAAATTTGTTCTATTCAGGATAATGAATTTGTACCTTCAGTATTATCAACATGGTGCATAATTCTACATCAAATATTCTCTTTTTTTGGGGGGTAGGCAGTTCAATAAATATTCATTATAATTTCCATTAACAATTGACCAATAATTCCTTAATTAATCTGGTTAAATTGCTGTAAGTTCAACAATAGATATTTCAATCTTAAGAAAGCATTTTTTCCACCCAATTATATATGTTCTCATATATAGGTTTATGGTATGTCGAATATTTTTAATCAATTACATCTACCAATAGGGTAAAAAGGAAGCTAGAACAGCGCACTTCTCTCTTCTTCTTCTTTTTCTTTTTTAACTAGATCTTGGTAAATTTCTTACAGCTTTATAGCATTTTGGAGAAAGCAGAAAATTATAAACTATGATTGCTAAATTAATTTTCTTCTAGTCAATGTGTGGCCCACTCATTGGACATCCAAGTCCAGGTTCAGAGGGTAATAAATTAAGGTCATAATCAACATTACAATTTACAAACACCTTCCCAGAAATTCCAACATTCTGATATTGGAATTTTATCAAACAGACTTTGATGATATATACTGAGGAAATCAGGAAATGAAGTGCCCCTAAAAATTTTACCATTCCACCGGACAATAATCCAAAAGGAATTATTTAACAATACATATATAAACTCAAAAGAGATATTACCTATAAAATTGATTAGCCGGACACCATGACTGCCGCTGCCGGAGAGGAAGAGAGGAGGAGAGCCAGAGAAGAAGAGGGAGAGGGTCGAGCCGTTGAGGGGAGAGCCGGACTGCCGTCTGCCGGAGCTGCCGCCTGCCGAACTGGTCTGCTCTGTGGCCGTGAGGGGCTGAGGGCCTGAGGGACGGTCGAAGACTCGAAGGGAATGGGGTTTGATGGTTTGGGGTGTTTGAGTGTTTCAAATTTTCAATTCGTGAGGGGCTGAGCCGCTGAGGGTTTGATGGTTTGATACTTTGATGGTTCGAAGATGCCCTGATGACAGTATATGGTTTTTAAAAATTTGGGGAAATCAGATGGGCTCATTGGGCTGGAATGCTTGATTTGGGCTGTTTTTGGGTTATATAATTTTTTTTTTTTTGGGCTTGTTCTATCTTTGGGCTTGTATTGGACTTGAAATTTGGGCTGTAGCTGTATAGGGTATATGCAAGACTTGGGCTGAATGAAGTGCCCCTAAAAAATCCCAAAATTGGGATGCCCAAGGCCACCGCCTCTTGGGCCTGCCCTCAGGGCCGGCCCTGGGCTTGAGATCACTATGAGAAGAACACATGGTCTAGTATGATGCCACCAATACTGGCTGAGATGTCAGCTTATAATCTTTATCCAACTTGATCTGTCTAATTATTAGAAGTGTCTTTTCCAAAGGTTTACTGATTTTTGGGAACCCATGTTTGTAATTTTGAAAGAAAGAGCATGAAATTTAATGCTGGTATGCTGCTAGGAAGATTATGCTAGTTGCAACAGTAAATTATATCTGGCACGTTGGTCATCTACACAACTAAAAAGCTAATTTTGAATCCATGTTGCTTAGAAAAAAAACCCATCTCTTATATACAGCTTGATAAAGAAAATTGGCTTTATTTATATCCTCATCTTCTGTTATCTTCTAACCATTTTCCAATTTGGGCTTTTTTTATTCCTTTTATTTTGTTGCTTTATCGTGTTTATGTTACACCTTTTTAATCTGTTTCTTCTACCAGAGGCTGAAAATTCAAAATGGTCATAATGAAGCTGTGACCCACATGTAAGGGTTCATTGACCCACATGGGGTTCACTAACTGGTTGCCAATGAAGGTTTTTGAAATTTATTCTTGACCAATGTTTGCATTGCAGCTTTGAAGTGCTTTTAAAATAGATTAAATAAATTTAAAAAAAATAATAAAATTTTTTTTTTTTTTAAAAAAAAAAAAAAAAAAAAAAAAGATTGTACCAATGCTAGTTTGGACAGGTTATAGAGGTTCATTTTTTATTAATGGGACCATTAGATATTCTGATGTCTAAGTACAAATTTCAATATTGTGATGGATTATTTGTAAACTTACACATGCATCATACTTGTTTATTTCAATTTGATAGTAACTGACCTTGACAAGTTTTGAGGCCCTTTTCCCTTTTTTTTGATCATGTTCATTTTCTTCACTTACCCATGAAGCACATTAGTTTGGTCGAATGCATCTTGTGGGTAGGGTGGCACAAAATTGAAATCATAACTGAAAACCCATTTATGTACTTAAAAAGGCAATTATTACTTCTCTTTTAGAATTTTTATTATTCCTTTTATATTTTAGATGGGTGAATATAGTGTTCTAGCTGTTAGGAAGGAGTTGAAGGTGGTAGATATTATATTGTATTGTATATTCTTTCGTAATTATTGATTTCTCCCATGCCTAATAGATATTGTATCGTTTGTAGTATTCGAGTTAGGGTGAAGAGGTAGGAATCTCACTATGGATAAGGATTGGTTGCATTTTAATCGTTTTTCGACCGAATCTGAATCTAGAGCACGTAGGTTCATTGAAATAGCTAGAGCAAATTCAAAAAATGCTGACATGATCTCATACCCTTGCACTAAGTGTCGGAACTTACATCACCAAAATTTTAGTACAGTGTTTGAGCACTTGGTGATTAAAGGGATGGATCCTACGTACACCACGTGGGTTCTTCACGGGGAAGAACCTCCAAGTGTGTCTTGTGAACAAAAATGTGTTGATATGACATGGACACATAGGATGTATAGAGATGCACATATAGATGAGACATGTGATGTTTTAGAAGACACAAATCAGAGAAAAAAGCCGGATTTCATGCATCTGTTAGCAGAAGCTGAGACACCTTTGTATCCTAGTTGTATGAAATACACACGGATTTCGGCAGTTGTGGTATTATTCAAGCATAAAATGACAAATGGTCTAACTGACAAAAGTTTTAGTGAACTCCTGGAGATCCTTTGTGACATGCTCCCCCATGATAACACACTTCCCAATTCTATGTATTCGACGAAGAAGTTACTTAGTGCATTTGGTTTAGGGTTTGATAAGATACATGCATGTATGAAGGATTGTTGTCTGTTTACGAAAGATAATAAGGACAAGGAGGAATGTCCAAAATGCGGTTCTTCAAGGTGGAAAGTGAACAAACGGTCTGAAAAGATTAAAAAAGGAGTCCCAGCAAAAGTCTTGCGTTATTTCCCAATAATACCAAGACTTAGGAGGCTTTTTATGTCACCGAAAATGGCTGAACAACTAACGTGGCATTCCACTCATAGAAATACAGATAATAAGATGCGGCATCCGGTTGATTCTTTGGCTTGGAAACGCATCGACCAACAATGGCCCTCTTTCGCATCTGAGTCGCGAAATATTAGATTTGGTCTTGCAGTTGATGGGTTCAATCCTTTTGCAAATCTTAGCACTTCATACAGTTGCGGGCCAGTGATACTTACTATATATAACCCTCCTCCATGGCTATGCATGAAAAAGGAACAATTGATGTTGTCTTTACTTATCCCAGGGCCAAAGCAGGGAATAACATTGATGTGTACTTGGAGCCACTTTTGGATGATTTGAAGGAGTTGTGGAATAACGGTGTGGGTGTCTATGATGCTTTTAGTAAGTCCAACTTCACTCTGAAGGCAGTTTTGATGTGGACAATTAATGATTTCCCAGCTTTTGCGAACCTGTCTGGTTATAGCACAAAGGAAAAGAAGGCATGTCCTGTGTGTGGTGTTGGCATTTGTTCAAAATGGCTGCATTATAGTCACAAGTAGGCGTACATGGGCCACAGGAGGTCTCTTGCACCCGACCATCCATATAGGAAGAAAAGAAGTTGGTTTAACGGAAAGAAAGAACTCAAACTAAATCCCAGACCCGTGACTGGTCGTGATGCTTGGCATGCAATGAGTAATTTTCAAAATGATTGGGGGAGGAAAGAAAAGGGAAAAAAAAAGAGGAAAAAAAAAAAACAATCCAGCCACCCACGCCTTGGACAAAGAAGTCTTTATTTTTTGAGTTACCATATTGGGAGATAAGTAATAGTATAATTATTTAACGTCTTCCTAACAATTTTTATTTAATAGTTGGCATTACATTTTATTAAACCCACATTTTTATCTTTATAAATGGTGTTGTAGGATTTACTTTGCCGTCACAACTTAGACATTATGCACATCGAGAAGAATATTTGCGAGAGTCTAGTTAATACATTGTTGAATGTGACGGGAAAGTCGAAGGACAACGCTAAGTCTCGTGCAGACTTAAAGAAGTTAAATATTAGGCACGCTTTGCATGTGGATGAGGGTGCAAGGTCCTTACCTCCAGCGCCTCACACCTTATCGAAGGTAGAGAAAAAGCTTTTTTGTTCTAGGCTGCGAGACTTAAAGCTACCCGATGGTTACTCCTCAAATATCGGGAATTGTGTATCAGTAGAGGAGTGCAAAATAGTAGGTCTCAAGTCCCATGACTGTCATGCATTGTTGTAGCAGCTATTGCCTGTAGCATTGAGGGGATCTTTAGCAAAGGGCACAAGAAATGCAATATTCCGACTGTGTGCTTTCTTCAATGAACTATGCCAGCAGGTGTTAGACAGAAATAGAGTCGAGGTGCTTGAACACAATATTGTAGAGACTCCATGCATGTTTGAGAGATACTTCCCTCCATCATTCTTCGATATTATGATTCACCTGTCAATCCATGTGGGACGGGAAGCACGTCTTTGCGGGCCAGTCCAATATCGCTGGATGTATCCATTCAAGAGGTGGTCCACTATCATTTTATTTGTATATCTTTGCACTTCATAGTGTTTATAGTATCACAAGTTAACAACTAATTTTATTTTGCGTTTTTAGATACATGAAGATACTTAAGGGATATGTTAGGAATCGTGCACGACCTGAAGGATGCATAGCTGAATGTTATGCAGCTAAAGAGTGCATGGATTTCTGCAGTGGGTACATTAAACAGGCAGCTAAAATAGGTTACAAACTTGCTCGAAACGAAGAAGTGGAACATGAAAGAATATTAGAAGGACGTCCACTATCGAAGGGGGTGGAATCAATTATGCCTAATGATATGTTACAGATTGCCCACCTCTATGTATTGAGAAATACTGCAGAAGTGGAACCATACTTAGAGTTAGTACCATAATTATTTCCACCATTTATATTTGTATTTGTATACGCCCGACACCTTATACAATTGTCTTATATTCTCACTTCTTATTAGGATGCATGTGGAGGAGCTTAAGCGTTCGGAGAGGCGTTTATCAAGGAATGAAACTTTTCTATAGAATTTACACAACGAGACCTTCTGCGATTGGTTAAAGGAGAAGGTTCATTCGAGTGATAGTAGCGTGTCGGATACATTGTGTTGGCTATCTCTTGGTCCTAGAAAGCATATAAAGTCATATTCGGCCTACGTAATCAATGGCCAACGATTTAACACAAGGCACGCCATTAGGGAGACACAAAATAGTGGAGTTTCCATTGATGCAGAAACGGTGTGTCGATCAAGTGCAAGGGACAATGCTCAAGTGGTTGGGAAGATCTCTTATTACGGGGTTATTGAAGACATAAATCTATTGGACTACTACAGATTCCAAATCCCAATATTCAACTGTGCATGGGCAAACATTGTGAATGGTATTAAAGTTGATGATGGCTTTACGTTGGTTAACCTTGAACACGGACTTGGTCAATTTGAGAAAGATCATTCATTCTAGCTTCACAGGCAAAACAAGTGTTTTATTCTAAGGACATAGAATGTTTAGCTTGGTATATTTTCCTAAAAGCACCACCTTGGGGCTTTCACGAATTGGAGATGTTTGATGAGGATGCTTACATGCCACATAATCCAATTGATGTAGTAAGACTTGATTTGAACCCCATTGAAGAAGATGAACATTATGTAAGGCCTAATTGTGAGGCCATTGAAGTGGAAGATGAATGAATATTGTTTAAGGTCAATTTGTGAAGCCACGCTATGTAATTATCTGGTTTTGGTACTTATGGGCATTGTATTGAATTTGATGGGCATTAATGTAGGTTTTCTTGATTAGACTAAATTATATAACCTTTTGTTAAAGCTTATTCCAATTATTTACCTCTTTGTGTGTGTGAGATACTAAAATGTGTATCTTTTATGGTTGCATTACATTTATTATTCACATTTTTGCTCTGCATCATATTTGTGCCCTTTTATTGTTTTATAATTGTGTGTCATTCTAATCGTTTTATATTTTTCCATTTTGTTTGCCTCAAATCAGATTTTTGAGTTCTTATAACGATGAAGAACAACCAAAAAGGCGAGGTAACTATTACTATAGCTTATTGTTTTATAATTATGATTACTATATTGCCGACGTCCCAAAGTTATTTACTCTAACCATTTAAATAATATTTTTCCATTTTGTTTACAGAGTTCTAAGAAGGGTGGAAAGAAGGCTCAGTTAGAAAGGGATGCAGTCATAGCGGCTGTCTTGCGAGAGGGCGGAGAATTGGAACATGAAAATTTCGGCTCGAGACAAGATTCTTCAGATTCTTCTGAAGAAGGGGAACATGAAGATTTAGGGGTCGATCATGACCCTAAAGGAAAAGGAATAAAATTCAAGAAGGGGAGAGGACGTGCGAAATTGAAAATTGATGAAGATCAAGCGGATGTGTATTTCAATGAAAGGTGTCAACCAATTGATAAAAATTCACAACCTTTCTCTACTTTCTTAGGGCGTTTGGCAAGAGAGCGAGTGCCAATCATTTATGATGATCGGTGTAATGTTGACGATGATATCAAGCAACGGTTGTGGGTTATAGTGAAGGTATCTTATAGATATATAATTTAACTTAACACATATTTATTTATGTTTTAAATGTAACTAACTAAAAGTTTTGTTTCTATGACATTGCAGCAAAGGTACATAATGAAAGTTGATGCCTACCAGTATGCTATGTCCAAAATGGGTAAATCTTTACGGGATGAGAGATGCAATTTGACCCGTGCGTTAAGAAAACCCAAAAAAGAACAGACTGAAGAAAGCACCAGGCCGAATTATGTTTCCTTGGATCACTGGAAGCAATTTGTTCTGCAACGAAAATCAATACAGTTCAAGGTTTTTGTCACTTTTGTATTTAGAGAAAAATGTAATTTTTGGGCAATTTAAGTTTATGATTGTATTTCTTTTTTGTAAACATATTTTTTCTTTTTTGAACAGGATAAAAGTGACAAAATGAAAGATGTGCGGTCGCATCAGAAAATAGTACACCGCACATCCCGTAAAGGATTTGCTCAGTTGGAGCATAAACTGGTAATAAGTATTTCTTTTTGTAATCTTGGCATATGTACAATACTTTTTAAATGTGTAACTCCCGAATTACTAATCAATATGGAATGTCCCATACATTAAAAAATAGAGAGAAATCTTGGCGCCTTTTTTAACCAGCATTTATTATCTTTTTACGGTGTTTTTTAAACGCCGTAAAAAGATAATAATTGTTGGTTAAAAAAAGCGCCAAGATTTCCCTCTATTTTTTAGCGGCAAAAAGGAAACATATTTACGGCATTTATTAAACGCCGTAAAAAATATTATTTACGACGTTTTTAAAACGCCGTACAAACATGGACTATTTACGGCATCGCTGTAGACGGCGTTTAATAAATGCCGTGAATAGTTATTTACGGCGTTTTTTAAACGCCGTAAAAAGCAATTTTTCTTGTAGTGAACTTAGGCATGTTTCTAAGTTAGTTTAGGCCTAAAAAATGAGTTTTAATCCACTTTAAAGCCACTTTTAAACCTTGGACAGATTTATATGCAACCAAAGAGTGGGTTTAAAACCGATAAAATAAAAGAATAAAAAAGTGTAAATGACCTAATATGCAACTTAATGTCCTAATTTATCCCATACAATATGCTTGAAAACAACACTTTATTCATAAAAAAATAAGCACAAAGGTAGAGTATTACCTTTTGCATGCTCCCTCAAACACAATTGGTATTTTAAGCACACTTTAAGAGATAAAAAATAAACTAACAAACCTAATATGAACAATGCAAATTCATCCTAAAAAATACTAGCATGTGATTATTTTGCATAAACTATTCTAACATGATTACTAACCTAAGAGACTTAAACATGCAGTCCTACATATGAACCTAATCCTAAATATCCAATCCTAATATGGTATGATCAAAGAAGAATAGAAGAAAAGAAGGAGAAATATGCATACATATTATAAAACTAATTCCTATTATGCATTAAAAAGAGAACTATTCTAATAAACTAATCCCTATTATTGACACTAAAAAAATAAACTAACCTATCATGCATACTAAAGAAATATGGAAACATATTCTAAACACTCATCTCTAACACAACATGGACACAGAAGAGAAGAAGAAAATAAAGAAGAAGAATGCAAAAAAAAAACTTTAAACAAACTACATAACTCTACTAACCTCTTTCGCTTTCTTTCCTCTTGCTCCAAGCCTTCTCTTCAAACTCCAAGGACTTCAAAAATATAGCTAGAGTGCTATGGGGGAAGCTTGTGCAATTGCTCAAGCCTCTACTCTCCAAGCTAGCTCTCTAATGCTAATTGTGTGTGTTAAAACTGATTTCAGGGCTCTCTATTTATAGGGAAGCCTGAATTTGATCAATGGCTGAGTTTGAATCCCTTAGGAATGATCCAAGGGCTCTAAACCAGCCTTCCAAGGTGTTTAAACTCATCCCAAAGTCCCCATGGCCGAACTGGACACATGGCAAGGCTTGGAAGAGTCTCGGGCAGAAAAATCACTGAAAATTAGTAGTTATTGGCTAAAGTGGTCAATGACCATCCTCCATCCCAAATTTGCCCTATGTGGGCCTGTCTCAGCCAGTTTCAACCCAGTTTCGGCTTTTCGGACCCGTTTTAAGTCCAAATTCGACGATTCAAGTGCTGAAACGATTGTGATTCAATTCTCCATGTTTTAAGAAGTGTTTGATGTGAAAATGAATTGACCAAGGTCAAAGTTTTAGGGAAAATTCGACCGATTAGCTGTTTAGGGCCTGTCGGGCCCAAATTAGGGTTTTGAAATCTGCTAACCAATTGCTCTTGAAATCATTTCTTCTTCTTGAAACAAGTTTTAAAACGTTTTAAGAAAGTTTTTTGAAGCCTTTGAAGGCTTTGGTTTGATAAAAATATCGAATCCCGGTCATTTCCGGTCGAAACCCTAATCTGAGCTTGAAAGGGCCCCTTGGGCCTTAAGAGCCAAACATGAGCCAGAAGGCTCCACAGACGTTGTCACTGATCAACTTAGCTACCAAACACACTTTACATATCTATACCAAAGCCTCGAGACCATTCGAGACAAGATCGACAGTCATTCAGGGCTTTTGTGATTCAAAGGACAGTATTGCCCTTCAAGTCACAAAAGGCCTTATTTTCTATCAAGCCTGGCTCAGAATGCCATGGAATTTTGCAGGGATGTTCCTAGACTCTCTTAAAACCTAATGCGAAAAGAATCGACTCAATCTAACCTAAAAACCTATATGCGATAATGAATTCTAACTAACTACCCATAAAGGGTAAAACTGGGAACTTAGGGTTTTAACACCCTATTTCACCTCTAATCAAAGGCAACCATTAATGACCATACCCATGGTCAAAAATGGATGTCTACAGTTAGTCTTGCATGTTTGGATGTGTTTAGGATGCACATAGATCATTGTTTGAGTAATTTTGCATAGTTTGATTTTTTGTCTCTATTTCATATGGAAGTAGCATATTTCTTAATCTAGAAGCATGGTAGCTTTAATATGAATAATAGGAGCATGCCTTAGGTGATTTTTGTTTGGTTAACTTATGTTTAGAATATATGCTAGAGTGTTAAAGTTGCTGTTTTGATACAAAAATATCATATTTGTATGTTGTGGCTTATGGTTCAACATGGGAATGCATGATTTTATGTTTTGTATTAAAAGAGTATTTTCATTTATGTTCTAAGCATGCTTTAGGATGGTTTAGGTACTTCTTTAGTGACATGAAGAGTTTTGATGATAGTAGATTTTGTTTTAAGCATGAAAGTTGGCTTCTTTATTGTTTGATATTATTGAGTGATTATTGTGCTTTGATTGATTTATTTTTCATGGTTCGAGGGAACTTGCAAAGGTGAGTTTCTTCCCTTGTGGTTAATTTTGATGTATAAAGTACATGTTTTAGCATGAAGTTGCCTTTTTTTTAGTCATTTTTTTTAGTATGTTTGCATAATAGTCTTTTATGTCATTATAGGATTGTTTTTGCATATTTTAGTATTAAATTTAGGTAGTTTTAGGTATATTCAAGTTGCTGTCCAGCAGCTTAAATAACCTTTAAGTACCTTTATTTAATACAATTTTTAGGCATTTAGGTTAGAAATCCATGTTAGGATGATTTAGAAAAGATTAGGGTCATATTTTGCATTCGCGGTAGATTTTCTTTCACTTTCTTGTCATCCAAACATAAGAACATGATAGGATTCCTTTGGGTAGTTAGAAACAAGTAGGAAAGGTGTCTAGGGACATAGGTGAGGTATTTTACCTCCCTAGGATTCTCTTAAGATAAGGTTTCATCTTCAAAAGTCATTTTTCTGATTTAATTAGAATTTTAGTCTAGAAGGGACTCTCTTGAATAGTATTTGGATAAGAAAAGAGTTGTATTTTGAAAAGAATTATTTGGAGAAATAATTGTGCTCGAATAACTCATCACATGAATTTCACAATCTCTCTAGAACACTAAAATTGTTTCATAAAAATACTTTTCATCAAACCTTCATGTTCTTCATTTTTTATTTTCAAAAACAATATAATTAATTTTGAAAACTTCATAAACACTTTATAAAATATATGAAGAACACAAGATCATGAAAACATAAAATAAAACAAGGCACACTAGGGTTCCAAACCCATGTGGCCATGAGCTTTAGTGGGAGAGAGAGAGAGTGCTAGGGTTAGGGTTAAAAAAAAAAAAAAAAAAAAAAAAAAAAAAAAAAAAAAAAAAAAAAACTTACCTTAATCCTACCCTTTTAGGGTTTCCATAAACACAAAATATGTTGCAATATATTCTAAATTAAAATAATTTAAACTAAGAAAGAATCAAATCAAAAACATGAAACTTTCCTAAATCAAATAATCTCAAAATAGAAACTAGGGAATTCTTTGTTTGACATTTAGGGATTCCTAAAACAAATAAAGAAATATTCCTATTTTGGTTTAGGGTTTCTAAAACCTAAAACCAGCCACCATTGATTATGAATACAAGGATTCAAAGAACCCTAATTCACCATTGTTAAACACTTTAACATGAACTCCATTAAAACACAAGTTTAAACAATTTTAAACTAAGTTATTTGCATTCATCAAGATTCAAACTTTTAACAATTTAAAACAATCAAGATATATGCAAATATATTTTAGGGTTATTAAACCCTAATAGCCGAATGCCATAGAGGGTAAAACCCGCATGGCCAAAAATTACAAGGGGTGAAAACCCCATAGCCGTGAACTCCATATAGCCATTAAAAGATTGTTTTTCACAAAAATCTAGTTTTGTTCATATTTTCCAAAAAACAAGAACATCATCCAATCATACCTAGGGTTTCCAAAATCTCAAGATTCATCCATGGATGTTTTTAATAGGGTTTCTAATACCCAAATCATAAAACAAAACATGAAAGAACCATATAGGGTTAATGAAACCCCAAGTGGCCGTGAAAAGGAAGAGAGAGGAGAGAGAGTACCGTACACTATGGAGGAATTTTGATGATCATCCAAGCTTCTATGCATGATGGGGAACAAACACCAATCATCAAAACTCATATGCAACAAACCCCATAGGGTCCAAAATTGAGAAAGAGAAAGAGAGAAAACCCAAAAACTTTTAGAGGGTTTTTCATCAAACCTTTGAAACTCAAAATACCAAAGGGATTTATCCCCACATGGCCGAACCTTATAGGGCTGCCTCCCCACATGGCCGTGACCTAGCTAGGGTTTCTAATAAACCCTAGTTGCCGTTTAAGCTTAAAACAATAAACTAAGAGGGTAGCCTCCATTGCCGAATTCTCATATGGTGATTAAACCATTAAAACTTGATTTTAATTAATTAAACCATTGCCAAACTTCATTAATCTCATGTCCATGCTTGATTTGGCTCTGATACCACTGAAAGGATTGCTTCGAAATCATGGAATCGCAGCGGAAGACAAAATAAAATTTTTTATAAAGATGATTCCATCATCGAATATCATAACCATGATCGTACAAGCATAGGGACATGTGATTTACAAAACAAGCATACATATTTATCAAACATAAATAAGACTTACTTGATTAGCCTTTCGATTTGTGATCCTTGATCTTGAACTTCAAACTGATGAAGTCTCCATTGATATCCACACGAACACATGACCGCTTGAAACTTTGAAGCTTCTCAACAATGGAAGAATCAAGCTTGGAGAGGGAGAGAAACTATTTCTCTAATGTGAGGATGGGAGGCTTAGTGCTAGCATGTCTCATGCTCTAGTATTTATAGAAAACCCCTAAGGTTTCTATTTAATACTTATTTCCAAAAGTAACTTAATTCCCTTTATATATTACTAATTAATATATAACTTAATTCCTTATATATATTGACAAATAATATACAAGGTTATTAATGGAATTAGTTTTAGGAAATTTCCTTCTCTCTTTAATTCAAGAGACTCTCTTATGCTCTTTGTTTGTGTGTGACCCATTGGGTTCATCCCAACCTAGCAGTGACTAGGGACATCTCCATGTCTCATAAAATAGAAACTTTCTATTTAAAGGTTTAATTGGAACTATTCCAATTATGCCTGAAAGGTTCTGTGAAAAACCACAAACATGGATTCGCAGCGGAAAG
>JAESVK010037926.1:1824-19461 GCA_017140935.1 Hamamelis virginiana
TATATATATATATATATATATATATATATATATATATATATATATCATGACTAGATAAGTTTATGCAAATGTAACTTTTTGCATAAAAAAAATATACTTTTAAAGTACCTGCAAATGTAAGTTTTTGCATAAATACATTCAAACTTAATCATTTTAGTCGATCAAAATTCTTTCCAACATTTGGCCATTTATAAGTAGTATATACTTATAAAAGAATATAAAATAAGGTTAAATATTATATATCACAATTTAGAAAAATAAGATTATACATAGCTTAGTGGTAAAGCCTTTGCATATAAGGCATATGTTTAATGAGGTTCCAGGTTCGAACCTCCCTACAAACTATGTAAATTATTTTTATGAAAATGAATCGGGGATGGGGAATCCCCGTGGGGCGGGAAAAATAAGCGGGGTGGGGCGGGGCAACGGGGCGAGGCATGGTAAACCCGTCCCCGCCTTGTACCCCGGCGGGGCAATTATTTTTTGCCCCCATACCCCGCAAACTTAAAAAAAAAAAATCGCCCCTATAGGGGCGGGGCAGGGCGGGTCCCCGCGGGGATGGGGAAAATTGCCATTCCTAGAGAGAAGATGGTCCGAAGCTGAGATCTGAGATTAAACTAACCTTTGCCGAAGAACAAGAAATGGCATCGCCGGAGCAATCAGGACCAAGCTAGATATGGGAGAGGGGAAGAGAAGCAATCTCTAGCTTCTCTAATGGCGTCACTGGACGTCGGTGTAAGATGGCTCGCCGGCGAAATCGACGGAGAGGAACACGGCAGCTGCTACGTTGCCATGTGGGGAGGCTGGTGATAGGAAGACGAGAGGTTGCTTGCTTGCTTGAGGGGTCAGAGAGAGAGAGAGAGAGAGAGAGCGAGAGAAATTGGAGGGAAACTTTTGCCTAATACTGCTCCTTCCAAAAAATTTATTTTTCCCCCTCTTTTTTTAGGACCGTTGGATTAACATGTAATGCACGGTCAGATATACTTAAAAATATCATTTAGCTGTTTTATCGAAATCCAACCGTCGGATCTACATGGTTTTTTGCATGCTTGATGTGTATACGTGGAATATTTAATCCAACGGTCGGATTCTCAAATACTTTTCCCATACTAGAGGTTTTACAAAAAAAAAAGAGTAAAAACCTTAAGTAACTAGCTAGGTTATTCAAATTTAAAAACAGATGAGTCAAAATCCTCTCTAGTGCATTTGACCAACTTGGAACAGCTATTTTGAGGTCCGTTCTCATAGGCCTTTTTTTTCCTTGTAGTGATAGTTTAAACAATTTAAATGTTTTATCAAAAACCAACCATCGGATCTATGTGATTTTTTGCATGCACAATGTGTTTATATAGAATATCTTATCCAATGGTCGGTTTCACAAAATAGTACCCCCATCTTAACATTTGTACAATATGAATAAGAACCATATGATACACAAGTTTAAACAATTTAAATGTTTTCTCCAAAACCAACCATCGGATCTATGTGATTTTTTGTATGCACAATGTGTATATATGGAACATCTTATCCAACGGTCAGCTTTACAAAATAGCACCCCTATGTTAACATTTGTACAATATGAATAAGAACCATATGATACACAGCTTAGATGAAACCAACATAAATAGTTTTTGTTATAATGGATAAGGTCAACTAACCGTTGGATCACTCTGATTTTTTGCGAGTATGGCATTCATAAGAAGTTTATCCAATTCAATAGTGTGTTTTTCTAAATATAATTGGATATTGGTTCTGTTCAACTAACCTCACGCAACTTCGTGCTTAGTGTACATTGTAATTGAATGACTTAGGTTAGGCGTATAAGGTTAATTTCACAGTATATTTCCCAAAAAACCATTGTTGGATCTCTATGATTTTTTGCGATCATGACATTTATATGAAGTTTATCTAACTCAACGGTTGGTTTTTCTAAATATTATTTTATATGTATTTCATGACTAGATATGTTACACGTGCGTTGCAAATGTAAGTTTTTGCATAAAAAAATATATTTCTAAATTATCATATATAATGTGAACAATGTTTATGGACAGGAATACATTCAAACTTAATCATTTATAAAATTTTGATACTATAAATTTAAAAAAAAAATAGTACTAAAAATATTAGCAAAATTATATTTATTTTTGTATTGGAATTTGGAAATAAGAAATATAAAGTAATTTATTTTGAATTTAATAGTAATTGATTATTTGAAAAATCATGTTTTATCTAGAAATGAATTAGAATTTGAAATAAATTTAATTTAATTAATAATTTTTTTCATTTTATTTAGTTGAATTTCATATTAACGAAATTTTTTTTTAGAATACCTTTATTGTAACTGATAAAAGACAAAACTCACTATTTGTTTCTCTTTTTATTCAATAAAATTTATTGTTATTTATTTTTTAAAAAAATATTCAAAACACTAAAAAATAACAAACTTTATTGATACTTTGTTGAATTATGAAATTAATTGAAAATTTAACTCTTAAAAAAAGAATTAAAGATAAACTTCATGTAATTAGTATTGCAAGAGGGTAAAAGTGTTATTAACATTTAATGCGAAGACATTTTAGTTGATCAAAAGTTTTTCCAACATTGGGTCTTTTATAAGTAGTATATATTTATAAAAGAATATAAAATAAGGTTAAATATTATATAGCACAACTTAAAAAAATGAGATTATACATAGCTTAGTGGTAAGGGCTTTGCATATGAGGAGTATGTTTAAAGAGGTTCCAGTTAGCCTTATACGCAAATTAATATTTTTAATGTATTAATTATTTTTATAAAAATGAATCGGGGAACGGGGAATTCCCGTTGGGCGGGTGGGGCATATGGTAAACCCATCCCCGTTCCATACCTCGGAGGGGCAATTTTTTTTTGCCCCATCCCCGCCCCATACCCCGCAATTTTGTTTTTCAAAAACCGCCCCTATAGGGGTGGGGCGGGGCGAGTCCCCGCGGGGATGGGGAAAATTGCCATCCCTAGAGAGCTGGACTACTAAAGAGAGGGAAGATTGAAAAGTTAAAAATAATTTGAGAAAGTTTAGGGATACTTTCTTAAAGTGTTGCTAACACTACGTTTATAGGGACACTTTTACTAAAAGTGACCAACTTTGATTAGAGTGACTTTGGGACCTTGGGGGCTGCACTAGAACCCTAGCTACGAATTTGGAGGCTATCAAAGGTTGAAGAAGAAGGCTAGGAGCAAGGAAGAAGAACGCTAAAGGTTGGTTTGAACACACCATTGTGCTTAGGATTCAATTTTGCATTACATAGTTTAGATATAGGATGTTTTGAGTACTTTAGAGTTATTGTAGAATGTAAGCTTCTATTCTTTTCTTTTTTATGCATGATATAGGTTGATAAAGAAGGCTTTAATCATGTATACTAAGTTAGGATTGAATGCTTTAATGTTGATATGGTGTTTGATTTGTTTAGAGTCATTTTTCTTTGCTGCTTTGCATGTTTAAGTAGTTTAGGCTAAGTCTAGAGTTGAGTTTGAGTCTTTTATATATTGTGAGTATGATCATCATTGTTTGATTGTTAGGAGCATGCTTAGGATTCATTTCATGCCTAGAATGCATACTAGGAATTAGTTTTGTTCATATGATTTTATATTTTCACATAAAAATGTATGTTCAGATGAAAGTTTGAATATTCTTTTATATGAGTTTATGAGTTACATGCATTCATATTTTGGTTTATTCTACTTTTCTTTTCTTCATTATTATTTGAAATATGAAATGATATAACTTGTGTTCGAGTGAGCTGTAGATATCCATTTTTTACCATGAGTATGGTCATGAATGATCGTCTGTGATTAGAGGTGAAATAGGGTGTTAAAACCCTACGTTCCCAGTTTTACTCTTTACAAGTAATTAGATAGAGGCCATTATCACATGTAGGTTTTTAGGTCAGATTGAGTCGGTTCTTTTTGCATTAGGTTTTTAAAGAGTCTAGGAGCATCCCTGCAAAATTCCATGGCATTCTGAGCCAGGCTTGATAGAAAATAAGGCCTTTTGTGACTTGAAGGGCAGTACTGTCCTTTGAATCACAAAAGCCCTGAATGACTGTCGCTCTTGTCTCGAATGGTCTCGAGGCTTTAGCATAGATATTTAAAGTGTATTTGATAGCTAAGTTGATCAGTGACAAGGTCTGTGGAGCCTCCTGGCTCATATTTGGCTCGAAAGGCTCGAAAGGCCCTTTCAAATCCCAGATTAGGGTTTTGACCAGAAACAACTGGGATTCGATATTTTTATCAAACCAAAGCTTTCAAAGGCTTCAAAACACTTTCCTAAAACATTTTAAAACTTTTTTCGAGAAGAAGAAATGATATCGAAAGCAATCGGTTAGCAAATTTCAAAACCCTAATTTGGGCCCGGCATGCCCTAAACAGCTAATCGGTCGACTTTTCCCTAAACCTTTGACCTTGGTCAATGCATTTTCACTTCAAACACTTCTTAAAACATGGAGAATCGAATCACGATCATTTCGGCGCTTGAATCGTCAAATTTGGACTTAAAACAAGCCCGAAAAGCAGAAAAAAGCCGAAACCGGATCGAAACGGGCTGAGATAGGCCCACATAGGGCAAAAATAGCATGGAGGATCGATGACCATCCACCAAGGGACGGCCAACCATCCATGAGGGATGGACAGCCGTCCCAAGGAGGATGGTCAATGATCCCAATAGCCAATAACTGCTGATTTTGAGAGTTTTTTCTGCCCCGGACTCTTCCAAGCCTTGCCATGTGTCCAGTTCGGCCATGGGGACTTTGGGATGAGTTCAAACACCTTGGAAGACTGGTTTTGAGCCCTTGGATCACTCCTAAGATATTTAAACTCAGCCATTGATCAAACTCAGGCCTCCCTATAAATATAGGGCATTGAAATCAGTTTTGACACACAGAATAAGCTTTAGAGAGCTAGCTTGGAGAGTAGAGGCTTGAGCAATTGCACAAGCTTCCCCCATAGCACTCTAGCTTAAGTTTTAAAGTTCTTGAGATCCTTGGAGTCCTTGGAGCTTAAAGAGAAGGCTTGGAGCAAGTGGGAAGGAGGCAAAGAAAGAGGTTAGTAGGTTATTTAAAGTTTTGTTTTGTTTTTTTTCTTCTTCTTCTTCTTCTTCTTCTTCTTCTTCATATTAGATTAGGTTTTTTTAAGTATGCATAGGATTTAGTTCATTGTTAGTATGCATGCATAGGATATAGTTCATTCTTAGCATGCATAGTTTAGGTTCCATATTTCTTTAATATGCATAATAGGGATTAGTTTTAGGATGCATGATTAGTTTTGGCATATTCTTTTCCTCTTCTTTTCCTTTTCTTATATGATTATGGATTTGGTTTTTATATGTTAGTATGCATGATAGGAATTACTTTAACATATGTTTAGGTCTCTTAAGTTAATAATTATGTTAGGATAGTTTATGCAAAATAATCACATGTTAGTATATTTTAGGATAAGTTTGTATTGTTCATAATAGGTTGGTTAGTTTATTTTTATCTCTTAAAGTGTGCTTAAAAATACCAATTGTGTTCGAGGGAGCATGCAAAAGGTAAGACTCTACCCTTGTGTTTATTTCCTATGAATAAAGTGTTGTTTTCAAGTATATTGTATGGGATAAATTAGCACATCATACTAGGTTGCATATTAGGTCATTTACACTCTTTTTATTCTTTTATTTTATGGGTTTTAAACCATTCTTTGGTTGTATATAAATCTGTCTATGGGTTTAAAGTAACCTAAAAATGCATTAAAACTCATTATTTAAGGCTTAAATCAACTTAGAAACATGCCTAGGTTCCCATAGCTAACTTAGATTGCATTTAGGACATTTTCATGCATTGATCACTTTCTTTGTTTGTATTTTTATTCATTTTCCAGAATTTTCCAGCATATATTATTTTGATGTTTAGGATTATTTAGATGACTTTAGGATGTAGTTAGGGACTCCTAGGATAGGGAAGCCAATTGGCTTCACCTAGGACTCCTCTTTGTTGTAAAAACTACATCTAAAGAGGGCTTTTAGCTTGTTTAAGAATCTATTTTTGAGAGTTTTCAAATGAAAATTAAAGAAGTTGTTTTGGGATGAAACTCCCATTTTGAAAGATGACGTATTTTAAACAAACACTAACTGTTGAAGATAGAGTCTTAGATAAGGTAGAATGCCTTCAAGGATATAGTTCATTACAATAGGAGAGTCCTAGGGTAATCGAACTACGTGGACTTTGATCTTTGTCAAGCAACTGATAGGGTACGTAGGTAGTCAACAGGGCGTAAGTCCAATCTTAGGATGACTCTAGTCTCCTAAGGTCTTTAGGAGTTCTTTGATTTCTTTTTTATTTTATTATTATCTAATATCTAGTATTAACTACACTATTTTCAAAGGTTGATTAGATAAATAGGATTGATATGATAAGATTTTGACAAAGCCCAATAGTAATTAGGAGACCTTTAATTAGGGCGAGGTGGGTGCCTACAAGGAGTTCCTTGGAACCTTCCCACTTCGTAACCTAGCCCTCGAATCCAACTTTGATTCAAAGACCATGCTTTTCCAAAATATGGGGTCAATGTTTTATTAAAAATAAAACTCTTTTTTATGGTTTCCTTGTTCCCTAAAAATAAGGTAGCGACTCCCAGTTTTTTACAAACTCTCATCCTTTTTCAAAAACTCAATCTTGAATGGATAATAGAGAAGGATAAATGTGGACAATAGAGAAGGATAATAGAGAATGATAAATCAAGATGGATAAACATCATCCACAATCCACTCAAGAGACACACCCCAAAGAGTGAACGAGAGGCCTCCCGATCAGGTTGGCCTGTTCACAGATTGGCGACTCCATTGGGGATGTCGAGGGCTAAACTCCAATTAATTATTTTTGGGCTTTTCAATTTCTTAATTAATAAAATCAACCACTTGCATTTGTATGACTGTGTGACTTTAATTTCTGCATTGTGTGTGCATTGACTCTGCATGTTTAGGACGTTGTATGCTAAAGCCAACGATGAGCCTAGCCCTAGGCCCAGTCTCTTTGATTCTTGGGTTCCATGTATGCGAAAGCCATCACCCTTCTTGCCAAGTACCCTCGGGTATATCAAACGGACCAATCACGTACTGTTGGACCCACGCGGCATTCCTGACGTCACATGTGGTTAGGTATATCGATTGGACCGAGCGAGTAAGGGACACTCAGCCTACCCTTTGCATTAGTCCATGTAAAATGTCTTTAGGACACATACCCTACATCGCCTATCACACACTATTGTAAATGTTATGCTGCCGGATTTTCCCCCGATTTTGTTTGAGCCTTGATTGTGAAGTGTGTAGAACCATTAGGACCTGGATCTGTAGGACTAAACCTTTATGAAATGCCCTAAACTCTTAAGGGATGTATCCTCAAAGAGTCAAGGTACCTAACGAAGGCTAGTACCCTATTGGTTCATGAGCTTAGGCCTATGGTAGTGTTACGCTGCCCAAATAGTGGTATTAATTTGTGAGTCTTAGGAGAATACGTGAGACGTGAAATGTGGGATTTAGGCCCATGTCAATTGGATAGAAGATATAAGCTTATGATAAGATTGAGGTATGAGCTGTGAGAATGAGATTCATGCTCGAGCCTTAGGCCCATTTTTATAAGATAGAATGTGAGAGAGTGAGGTTGATATGTAGGCTTTAGGCCTATACTTTTGTGAGCATGTGAGATTGTCCTTATTCATCCCTTTTCACACTGGAAGCTCTTAGTTTACTCAAATCTTTTCCCTTTCCCAGCATTCTGGCTTGGTGTCGTGATTCTAGCAGTCGGTTGTTTAAGGGTCTACCTGTTGATTCGAAGATGTCTAGTAACAAAGATCATACCCCTATCGCCATTAGAACTAGTGGAAAGACGACTGATGAGAAGATCGAGGCACTTCTAAAAGTAGTCCAAGAGTTAGTTCATCAGAAAGAAGAGGAGGATAAGGTGCGAGCCTGTACTAATCCCTTGTTTGAGAATGTTGATGAAGAGGAATGTTTCCTTAGACAGAAGATAGTTGCTGACCCCACTAGGCCTGGTATAGAATTTGTTCAACCTGTTGATCTGGATAAAGAATCCAAGCCCAAGACCCCTGCTTTCTTTTCCACTGAGCCCATGTTGTTAAGTAGTAAGGTGGAAGCCTTGGAAAAAGCCTTGAAAGGTATTAGAAAGTCTGATGATCTGGTGGACATGTCGTCGTTGTCTCTGTTCCCTAAAGCCCGTATGCCTACTCATTTCAGAATGCCTGAGCTAGAGAAGTTTGATGGAATGGGTTGTCCTAAGACCCATATGAAAATGTACGTGAGGGCCATGAACCCACGAGGGGCTGACGATGACCTGCTAGCCCAAATGTTCCATGTGACACTGGCTGGATCCGCTCTAAAATGGTTTTTGTCGTTGAATGAGTCTAGAATGAAGACATGAGAGGATATATGCATTGAGTTCAGCAATCATTACCGGTATAACACAGAAGTTGATGTCACTAAGAGGGACTTGGAGACTACTAAACAGGAATCAAGAGAAACTTTCTCTGCCTTCCTCATCTGCTGGAGAGCCAAGGCTTCTAAAATGGCCAACCGCCCTGAGGAAGAAGAACAAATCCGCATGATAGTGAAGAACTTGCTCTCAGTGTATCATAAGCACATGTTTTTCCAATATCTTCCAAATTTCCGAGCTCTGGTTGCTGTTGGTACTCAAGTGGAGGACGTTCTAGCCGATGGAGCTCTCCGAACCGACGAACCCTACAAAAACCGCCGACCTGTTATTAATGGGAAGGCTACCGAAGTCAATGCCATATCTCAGCCTGCTCCATTTACCCTACCCTTTTCCTTAGGAAATAAACCATCAAGAAAATTCACTGAGCTTTATATGCCATTGGAAAAGATCTTCGAGAAGTTAAAAGCTCGAGGCTTGCTCCAACCTTTAGAACCCAGACCTACACCCAACCCATTACCCAAGAACTACAGTGAAAATGAATACTGCCATTTCTATCAATCCAAAGGCCATACTACCAACTGTTGCTTCCGTCTCCGCCATGAAATCCAAGACCTCATAGATAACAAAACCATTTCCCCATATTCTCAACCCAATGTCACCCAAAATCCACTTCCTACCCATGCAGTTCCGCCACCCGCAAATATCAATGTTATCCATGCTGACCCTTATGTCCACTGTGAACCTATCCGCCCTCACCCTTCATTCCCTACTTCCATAACTGAAATGTTTCATCACTGTCAAGTCCGTGGGCTCATTACCCCATACAAGCCAAGATCCAAAAAGCTTTGTTGCCAATACCATGCCGCTTCTAGCCATGACACGGAATCCTGTGATACATTGCGGAATATAATACAAGGGTTCATTAATCAAGGTCTGATTGAAATCCCTCAACCCTTCACTAGCCCAAAGGGATTTTATCGTTCATGGAGACAGTTTGAGAAAGATACATTCCCAGGTTTTAGTTCGAATAGGCTTCCCGAACCTCGCAAAGTGGATCAGTCGTCAAAGAATAGTACTAGTCAGTGGGCTCTCAAAGAAAGATTTGAAGCTAGGGATCCTTGTGTAGATTTGTTGACAGAAAGAAATGGGAGGTTTAGTTTCTACGTTCTCTGCCCTAAAGATTCTTGTGAAGCTAAGATTACAAAGACTAAACCCAGTAGACCTAAAGCTAGAACCAAGAAAGCCTTCTCCAAGACTGGGACTAGCCAATAGGAGTTGCAAAAAAGATATGAGGCTGGAGATCCCGAAGTGGGCCTGTTAGGAGAAACTAGTGGGAAGTTCGACTTCTATGTCCTTTACCCCAAAATGAAGAAGCCCACCTTTGAAGAACCCATTGCTCCTTCTGGTTGGGGTGATAACCCTGAGTCACTTAAAGAAGACATTCCTGTGACTCAGGTTGAACCCAAAGATTCAAATCTCATTCTTACTGAGGAAGCCAGCCAGGTTATGCTCAAGAAGCATTTTAGGAATAGAACCCGCACGACCGCCGGGATTATCGATATGAACAAGAAAATTCGTTACTTAGCCGTTTACCCAAGGCAACAATGGGTCACCCAATGTTACAGATCAAGTTCGACTTCTACCGAGTCTACCATAGATGATGGGTCAGAAAATGAGATTGATATTATAGAGTGGAAAGATTTGATGAACACACCCGAGGAGATAGCAGATATTTGGGCCAGTGATGAGGAAAATGTTAACCATGTCACTAGACGAGGTCGTCATTTTGAGCCCACCAACTTAGAATCCAACAATCCTTTAGGAGAATTATAGAGATCTCAACGCACTGAGGTTCAAGAAGAAGAGGAAGAGATACTGAAATAGCTTAAGCGTACTCAAGCCAATATCACCATCTGGGGACTTCTAATGGCTTCTCAAAAGCACAGACAGACAGTACTCAGGCTACTTAACCAAGTTCAGATTCTCATCGATACTTCACCCGAGGGTTTAGTCAGTCTGGTCAGTCCAGTTCAACATGGGCAGTCAATATCCTTCACAGAGTCAGACCTCCCAAAGAAGGGACCTCATCATTTGCAAGCTTTGTATGTCACGGTGGATATTATGGGCAAGAGAATTCCTACAGTGTTAATAGACAATGGGTAAGCCTTGAATGTGTGTCCTCTCAGCACCGCCACTTCTTTGGGCATCGAACCGTCAGAATTCAAACCGTCAGGGCAGACTGTGAGAGCATATGATAACACTAGAAGAAAAGTAGTTGGCATGGTCAATTTACCTTTAGCCATCGGGCCTGTAGAGTTCCAAGTCGATTTTCAAGTGCTAGACATGCCTGCTCGTTTCAATCTTTTACTTACGATCTCCATCCAATTGAGGCTGTGCCTTCTTCCCTCCATCAGAAAGTTAAGTTCCCCTACAAAGGCTCAGTGGTGACATTGAAGGGAGATTCTGAGATCATTCATACCCGTGTACCTATCTGTGAGATCAAGTCGGAGATTGAAAAAGTACCATTGACAGGTTTTGAATACATACAATGTGTAGAGGTTGAGTCTGGATGTAAAGAGAAAATGGTGCTAGACTGTAGTCCATATGGGAATATGCAAGTGGGTTAGATCATGAAAAATATGGGCTTCTTTCCAGGAATGGGCTTAGGTCATCGTCATCAAGGCACGCCTGATTCTATCGAATATCCTTCAACAATTTATCTATTCGGGTTGGGTTATCAAAGTACTGAAGTTGACAGAAAAGAGATGGCACGAAAAGAAGAGAAAGACAGTTGGCTAAAGAAGAGGGACGAGTCCCTAACCTCACTTTGAAACCATACCGACCCACTTTGAATGGGGCTTTTATCAAAGAATGGGATGATTTTCCTTATTGTGGGTTCCCCGAGCCCATTTACCTTGAAGATTAGAAAGCTAGAGTTCCTGGGTTTGAAATTTTCTTCAACACTCCACTACCTCTCTCTCCAACTACCATCACAGCCGAAGAGCATACAGAGTTTGACTGGGTCGATCATATAGATGAAGTCGCCATAGGGGCTATGTTCAAAGAGATCGCCTACATCGAAGAACATGTTCATAAACCCGATCCTATCCACCTCATTGGAGATATCACCAGTCCATTGACCAACTGGAGCCTTGAATATGAACCTCGAGTTAAAGACTTAGTCGCGGAAGATTCACTACCATCAGATGATAGCTTGTAGGATTTCTATACTTTCTTTCCATAGGATTGTAGAATAGGACTCTTGTTTTACCATTTTCAATAAAATCATCCCTCATTTATTAAGAGGCGAATAATAGCTTAGTTTTGTTATCCCTCTTTCTTCATGATTAATAAAGTATTCATTTTTCTTCATTCTTTGCATTTACAGCTTATCCCTTCTATCTTCTATGGGTATATATGGCATGAACATAGATCCTAGAGAGGATGTTCCCCCTGAATTTGAACAACGAAGGGAAATGGAACATGCTCGACCTAATGTGGATGAATTAATATCAGTTAATTTAGGATCCGATGAATCACCTAAGATAATTAACATTGGGGTAACTCTGTCACCACAAGATCAAGAAAAATTGGTAGGATTATTGAGAGAAAACATAGAAGTATTTGCATGGTCGTACAAGGATATGCCAGGAATAGACACCGACATAGTATAACACTTTATCCCTACTAATCCGGGGTTAAGCCGGTTAAGCAGAAGTTGAGGAGAATGAAGCCAAAGTGGGCACTAAAAATCAAGGATGAAGTAGTGAAACAGATGAACGCTGGATTTCTCCAAGTAGTAGAATACCCCGAGTGGTTAGCTAACATTGTACCGGTGCCTAAGAAGGATGGGAAGGTTAGAATGTGCATGGACTTCCGGGATTTGAACAAGGCGTGCCCTAAAGATGATTTTTCGTTGCTACACATAGATATCCTGGTAGATAGTACCGCCGGTCATGCTCTGTTATCCTTCATGGACGGGTTCTCGGGTTATAATCAGATAAAGATGGCCCCTCTAGATATGGAGACAACTTTCTTCATCACTGAATGGGGGACCTTCTGTTATCGAGTCATGCCCTTTGGCCTAAAAAACGCTGGTTCTACCTATCAGAGAATAGTAACCACCCTATTACATGATATGATTCATAAGGAAGTGGAGGTGTATGTGGATGATATGATCGTGAAGTCTAAGGATCGAGAAGGCCATTTTGAGGCTCTAGGCAAGTTCCTTCAAAGAATTAAGCAATATAACGTGAGATTGAATCCTCAAAAGTGCGCCTTCGGAGTAACTGCAGGGAAGTTGCTGGGATTTATGATCACTTAGAAAGGAATAGAGGTCGACTCGGGAAAGATCAAAGCCATCACGGAGATGCAGCCGCCAAAGACAGAAAAAGAGATCGAGGATTCTTAGGCAAAGTTCAGTTTATCAGTCGATTTATAGCACAACTGACCATGATTTGTGAGCCTATCTTTAAGCTTCTTAAGAAAGATGTGCCCACAAAGTGGAATGACGCTTGCCAAGAGGCCTTTGAAACCATCAAAAGGTATTTGAGCAACCCACCAATATTAGTTCCCTCGCGGCAAGGTGAGCTTTTGCTACTTTATTTAGCACTCACTCAAACTGCGATGGGAGCTATGTTAGCTAAGTATCTACCAGAATCTTGAAAGGAGAGTGCGGTGTACTATTTGAGTAAGAAGATGACTGACTATGAGGTTAAATACGACGTATTAGAGAAGACATGTGTGGCATTGGTGTGGGTTACCCAAAAGCTCCGCCATTACATGTTGTCTTTTCAAGTGCAACTCATTAGTCGTATGGACCCCCTGAAGTACTTATTGGAGAAGCAGGTGTTATCCTATAGGACAGCCCGTTGGTTATTGCTATTATCAGAGCTCGACATTCAATATGTGGTGCAGAAATCAGTGCAAGGGAGAGCGGTGGCAGAGTTTCTAGCAGAGCATCCATCATCAGTCAAAAGATCATCTGAGTACCATTTTCCCTGACGAAGAGATTCTAGAAGTAAGTAAGGAGCCTCAGAAAGTATTCTTTGATGGGGCTCATAATAAGAGAGGATGTGGAATAGGCGTGTTGTTAGTCACACCGGAGAATAACTTGATACCATTATCTATCAGGTTATCCTTCGATGCTACTAATAATATAGCTGAATATAAAGCCTGTATCCTAGCATTGGAAGCTGCCTTGGAGTTGGGTGTGGAAGAATTGTAAGTATATGGGGATTCCGCCTTGATTATATGTCAGACTAGAGGAGAATGGAAGACTCGGGATAAGAAACTATTACCTTACCATGAATATTTAGAGGCCTTGGTGAAATAATTCCGTCAAATCGACTTCTTTTATCTGTCTAGGTTAAAAAATAAGTTTGCGGATGCCTTAGCCACTCTAGCATCCATGGTAGATATCCCTAAAGATGAAGGTATAACTCCTCTCATTATCGAGTCTCGAGAAGAGCCAGCCTACTATTGTGTTATACAAAAAAGGGAGCCGAATGATGGAAAGTCATAGTACTATGACATCCAACAGTTTGTAGAAAAAAGAGAGTATCCGAAAGAGACGTCATCCATATACAAAAAGACCATAAGGAGTTTAGCCAGTCAGTATATTCTGTGTGGGGGGAAGCTGTACCAGAGATCACACGATGGAGTGCATCTGCTGTGCGTCAATGAACAAGAAGCTGAAAATATAGTATTGGAAGTGCATGAAGGGGCTGGGGCTCCGCATATGAATGGATACATGCTAGCTAAGAAAATCGTGAGACTAGGGTATTATTGGTTAACCATGGAGAGGGATTGCCAGCTACATGTGAAGAAGTGTCATAAATGTCAAGTGTTTGCAAGTGGAAAACATCAACCCTCGATGCCACTCACTACCATGTCTTCGCTATAGCCATTTGCAACATGGGGCATTGACATCATTGGCAAGGTAACCCCCTGCAGCATCGAATGGACACGAGTACATACTGGTCGCCATAGATTATTTCACTAAGTGGGTAGAGGCTGCATCCTACAAGACATTGAATGCCAAGTAAGTAGTAAGGTTCATACAGAATAACATCATCTACCGATATGGAGTGCCCCACGAGTTCATCTCTGACAATGGACAGCATTTTCGAAAAGAAACCGAAGCGCTCTTACAAAAGTATAGTATCAAGCATCACCGCTCATCTCCCTATAGACCACAGACAAATGGGGCTGTCGAGGCAGCGAATAAGAATCTCAAGTCGATCTTCAAAAAGACCACCGAGACTTACAATGACTGGCATGAGAAATTACTATTAGCACTGTGGGGATATCGTACTTCCATTAGATCATCGACCGGGGCTACACCTTTTTCGCTCGTATATGGGATGAAAGCTGTATTGCCTATAGAGTTAGAGGTCCCGTCATTAAGGATTGCCATGGAGAGTCAACTGGCGGAGGTAGAATGGGTAATGAACCGGTATGAAGAGTTAGCTCTACTAGATGAAAGGCGATTGAGGGCACTTTACCACATTCAGGGGTATCAAAGAAGAATAACTAAGGCGTTTGGCAAAAAAGTGAAGCACAGAGGTTTGAAGAAAGGAGATTTAGTACTAAAGGAGATCCGAGCACTGATCCATGACCCTCGAGGAAAGTTCAAACCCACATGGGTAGGCCCTTACATCATTAGAGAAATACTGTCAGGCGGAGCCATGAAGATTGTAGACATTGATGTGAATGAATTCTCTTAACCTACCAATTTGGATCAATTGAAGAAGTACCACATATATAAAAAAAAAAAAAAAAGCCCGCTAGGTAGGAAACCCGAAAGGGCTGCCTAGGTAAAAGTTAGGGTATTCAAAATAATAATAATAATAATAATAAAAATCGAGCTCGCTAAGTAGAAAACCTGAAAAGGCTGCTTAGGCAAAAGTTAGAGCAAATAAAAAAAAATGAAGTGGACTTCTTCAATTTGATTCATAAACTACGAAGACCTGATTCCCCAAATATCACCAAGACTTAAAAAAAATGACAGGAGAATGCATTAAGGATGGGGATACGTAGGCAGCCTATAAAGTTACCTTGGGTACGGTCTATTTCTTGTAAAAACATTAAGAGTTTGGTTTATTTGTAATTATTAAGGGATATTTGTTGAGATTTTTATAAAATTGATATTTATTCATCCATAAAGGGTAGAAACCTTTTGAAAGATTTATTACATGTCATATGTATCCATAATTCCTACTTTCTTCAAATCTTACATTGCATAGAAAAGCAACAAAAATATAATCCCTAATCTACTCTAAGTCCTTCTCGCTCCGCGGGCTTGGGCTTCATTCTCATTTTCCCTATTTCTCTTAGTTGTCCTAACTTGTGACTCATCTGGTGGAAGTGACGAACCTGTCGACTGAGCTGTAACTCGAGAATCATAAACGAGGCTTCGAACCTTATCCTTCGTAGCCTGAACCTTATCCTTCGTAGCCTGCACCTTTGAACCCAAGTCTTGTTTAAGCCAAGCCCGATACTCCCCATCAAGCCTAAAAGGCCCATTGCAATCCCTTACCTGACTCATACATAAGCCTGAAGCCCATTTCTTCACAGCCCAAGATACCAAAGAAGGAGTAGCCGCCTCTACCGCATGAACATGCCCTTTGATAAGGAGATTGACTTGAGCACGACCCATCTGGCGAAGTACACGAGAAGCCCAGTAAAATGATGTATGCTTTAGGCCCATAAGCTTTACCTGACAACATCCCGAAGTGTGTAGTACTGTAACACCCCACACAGGGTTACCCCTATGCGGAAATGTCACAGTGACATAAAACACCAAGCGCTTATCTTTTGAGTAATTTCTTTTTAAAATTAACACAGTTTTTCAAAATACGCGTGCGGAAGTCTTTAAATATTTTTTTTTTCAACATCTCAATAATTAAAGATAGCGCTGAGTACTAGTTTGTATCCTGAGTACAGTCCCGTAATGTACCCAAATTCCAAAAACTTCCATTTAGTTTACTGAGTTGGATAGAATCTCCTGCTGATAACGTGTCATCCTCTTAAAGAAAACATATAACAGAAAAATAAACAAACACCAGGATTTACGTGGTTCAGCCAAATTGCCTAGTCCACGGTGAGTCATTTTTATTATTGTGATTCATATTACAAGAATACAATATCTTCTTGTCTCAATACATTCAGAAATATTCACATCCTTCCGTATTCTAATAGCTGTCAATAAATTTTATTATACGCCAAATATCACATAAATAAATCATCATATCTGTAATTCATATATATATATATATTACAGAATATATCCATCACTTTTTCACAATAAATAATTTTACTGTACCTGCATGCTTTATGCATATGACAGATATACGATGCAATGCTCATGCAGTCATACCTGTCATTTTCTCTGTTCTGCTTTTCTTGCAAAACCTCAACCATTCACACTAATGGTAACCTTATTTTAGGATTCACCATTTCACCATTTCATCATAACAGATGGCTACCTCATTTTTAAGGTACTCAACCATTTCTCTGTCCTGCTTTATCCTGCAAAACATCAACCATTCACATAACAGATGGCTACCTCATTTTTAAGGTACTCAACCATTTTCTCTGTCCTGCTTTTCCTGCAAAACATCAACCATTCACATAACAGATGGCTACCTCATTTTTAAGGTACTCAACCATCTTAACCACAACAGCATCCCCGCCTTTTTAGGATGTATATCACCCAGTCCCCGCCTTTTTAGGACCTACCGCGATTGTCACTCATTGACAAGAGGATTTACGTACTGTTTTTAGCAAGGGTGATATATTAATGCACTAACCATTTTAACCACAGCATCCCCGCCTTTTTAGGATGTATATCACCCAGTCCCCGCCTTTTTAGGACCTACCGCGATTGTCACTCATTGACAAGAGGGTTTACGTACTATTTTTAGCAAGGGTGATATATTAGTGCACTAACTGTTTCCAGGATCTTTTGTCCATCGGTGGTATCTCAACTCCACAGTTACAAAAATAATCATAAATGCATATGATTTTCTATGCAATATATTTCACATGTAACTGTGTCTCATGCCAGATGCAATTATGCAATACATATGGCATACATCTCATATCAACAATTCATGTATGTCAATTTGTGCATACATTTCATAGTATATCAGCTCAACATATATCTCATATCAAC
>JAESVK010037947.1:0-14570 GCA_017140935.1 Hamamelis virginiana
AATCATTTATGGAAAAGTTTGTAAACATATATGTGGTTTTCAAGATATACAAGTAATAGAGGTCTCATATTCTGTCATATTTGACAGGTTTTTCAGTATTTTTAATGTATTTTCTTGGGTACTTTCGTCCTTTCGTTAGTTTTACTATAAATAGGAAGTGATGTAACCCTAGAAAGGGGCTTTTTCATTATTCTAGATTATGTTTCCAATTATAGCATTTTCTCTCTTTCTCTCTCTAGGATTTAGCCTACACTCTTCACCCACTTATCCACCACCACCATAGCTAAAGCTTTGGGGATCCATGGAGGAAGGAGAAGCTTCTCTACACCTCATGGCCAACTAAGATAGAAACTTGGGTGAGGATGAAATTTGATTAATCTTGTATATTTTGAATTATGTAAATAACATTTCTCTAGTATTTTATGTGATTGTATAGTTTGTGAGATTATTGTTAATCCTAGCTTTATTGTTAAATCTTGTGATTGCAATTATATTAACTATGCAATGGTGTTTAATTGATGTAAATGTTAGATTTAGCATACTTAGACCTTTATATTAACTATGCAATGGTGGTTAATTGATGTAAATGTTAGATCTAGCATACTTAGACCTAATTAGGATGGGTTGTGCATGCCTTGTATGACAATCCATGCCCTTTAAGGGTAAGGATGCTAAATCCACAATTTATTATATTCTTGGTGATTCCTTCTTGTAGTTGGAAGATCCACTATACATAAATGCTAGGAAATGTATATTTGTATTATTCAAGTCTATAAAATGGTTTTCAAATGGATTCCTTACCCAAGTTGTTTTCCAATCATCAGTTAAATCTTTCTTAATTTTTGTCATTAGATTAAATATTTTGCTTCAATTTAATTGAATCACAAATTACCAACAAACCAACTTTAAGATCATTCTTTAATTAGGATTATATTCATGCATATTTCTATTATACCGTAATTAGTTCAATGTGGATCGACACCTGTGCTTACCATATTCAATTGATTGAGGTTAACACGTGGTTTTTTATAAATTCTAAATCTTGATTGTTAAGTGGGAATAACCTCCCTAGTTTGGCATGATCACTCCCATTATGTTTGCCAACTCAAGCTCACCGGAAAAGTGACTGTTCATGGGCTGTAAAAATTGAGTAATACCTATATCACGACGCATCCTCTGTGAATTGCTAGTAGCTTCACTGCCCTTGAAACCCCACGATGTGGCTGGAAAGTGATTAATAGCCGCACCATCAGGACCGGTTGGTTGATCCACAGGTGCACTTTCTTAGGCATTCATGAAGTTACTCACCCCAATATTGTAATGCCCCAACTTAACATCCGTACGGACCCTTCCGGATAGGTCGACACGTGTCAAGATGGAGGTACAACCTAACCTGTTCATCCATATTTCCTCACGAGACACAAGAACAATGTATATATTTATCAAAATGAAATGTCATGCCCATATATAATGTCCCAATCGTTCTACATAATATGTTTAATAAATCAAATAGTATTGCCAACAACCCTGGCAAATGAGTAAGTCAAATATGATACTTATTAAGATATTCCAATACAGATAATATTTTAGTATATGAACATAAAGACACTTCTACCACAATAGCTTTTGTTTAGCACATAAAACTTTTCATTTTTACCTTTATTTTCATGCATTTCATATGCTAATGAGCCATAGTTTGGTATAGAACATGTATTTTTGATTCTTTTGTTGTTTTTGTCCATTCGCAGGTAATTTGGTGCTTTTTCTACTTCGTTAAAGTGTTTGAATGAAGTTTGGAGTCACCGGTTGCCGTTTGAAGCCCACGAGCATGTTTCTTTGCTCGCTTGTGATGTTTGTGCATGTTTTTTCCCCAAAGCCTACCCAAACTTTGTTTTCCCCTTCATCTCAGCTCAGAGAACTCTCAATCACTCTTCCTAGGGTCATTTAATGTTGCTCGAAGGTTCGAATGAGGCGAAGTTCGACGTATGAAGGTTCGATCGCTCGAAAATGCCAAAAATGGTGCAAAGTAGGCTGCTACACTAAGGAGGATCGGTCCCAGCATATTGGGACCAGTACCAATCTTCCAGAAAGTGGGAGGACCAGTCCTAGCTTAAGTGGGACTAGTCCTAGGGTTTTTCAACAGCTGGTTTTGGGTGTAAATCCCTCATTTCACTTGGGTATTCTTGTCTTTTCACCTCTAATCCGAATGAGCTTCTTGGGGGAGTATAAAAGCATCACTTGGCAGCTGGTTTTGGGGTCTTGACTTGTTCCCATTTGGTTCTAGGGTTTATATTAGGTTTAGCTTAGTTTTCTTCTTGTTCTTGGTGTAATCTTGCTAGTTTAGGTTAGTTGTTACTTATTTCTTGTTACACTCACTTTGTAACCCTATTTTAGGTTGTTTCTTCTTTCTTTAATCTCATATTTGTAAGATACATTTCATTTAAGATCAATTAATAGATAGCATTTACTTCTCTTTTAGCATTTATTGCTTTTGTTTGGTGTATTCTCTCTCTTAATGGCTAGCTAAACACCAAGAAGGGTTTCTATGGTGGAGTTCTTCTCCAAAACCCTAGGTAAATATGTTTTCTCATCTTCAAAGCTTCAATGATAATGGAATGTTGCTCCTAATATTCTCTCATCTTTTGAAACTTTGTGGATTCATATTCATGATCAAAATATGACTGGTAAGTTGTTGTATTTTGTATGCACTCCATATGTTTGTGAAAATGCCAATGTGAATATTAAGCTACATTCCATCATTTGTTTTACTCATATGAGCTTCTATTGATAAACACTCCATTCAAAATCATATTTCGCATGGATTCTTGAATGTGCAATGTATGAGAAACCATTTACCTTAGGTTAGGAAGGAATTAACCCATAGAACCCTTCCTCTTTTACTTACAAGTTTTTATACAAACTCTTTGCCATTAACTTGGCACAAATCACTTTCAAACCAACCAAAACCCATATTTTACATCTTTATTTGCATTCTTTAGGTAGCATAACCTAAAAATCACTAGAACCTATTACACTCCCTGTGGATATGACCTAGGAACTCCCTAGTTTCATTGCTTAACGACCATAGGACTCCTACGCTTGGGAATCTCATGCGCACACATCATTTTACGCACAAGCAATTGGCGCCGTTGCCGGGGAGTGGCGAGCGTTCTAGTTGATTTGAAGAGAGCTAGTGGTAATTTGCAGTGACATTGCAAATCCGGTAAGTTCTTTTCCCTCTTTTACTTTATGCAAAAATTCTGTGTGTGTATAATACTTGTGAATATTACTTTGGTTGTGGTGAAATTAGTGCATGTCGGTGTGGACTCGTGATAAGCAACACCGACTTGTAAGGATTACATCTCAACAAGCTCCAAGAAATCCAATAGCAAGACCTTTATTTCACTCACCTTCCACTCCTTCAATGGAGAACACTGAAAATCAACAATTTCCTGGAAATCCAAATGACCAAAGGTTACCTTATGACCCTTAAAGACCTTTTGAACCTCCAAGACAAGGAGATGGTGTTGTTCCGCCGGCAACCCCGGTGGTGGGAAGGGGGAATGTCAATCCTCAAGCTCAATAATATCGAGCACCCCCTGTCCCTCTGGCTAATGTAGGAAGAACCCTTAGGGAGATTTTGAGACCTCAACGAACCACAGCACCATCATGTATTTTCCTACCTCTAGAAACCAACAATTTCCCCATGAGACCGGAAATGATTCGTCTTGTCCCTGAATATAGAGGGTTCGATTCTGAGAACCCCTACTTATACATGAGAGATTTTGAGGATGTCTGCAGTGCTTTCATTTCTACAGGATTGCCTCTTCCTATCATTTGCTTGGTTTTATTTCCGTTCTCTCTAAAGGATAAAGCTAAAATGTGGTTTCACTCTCTTACTCCTAATTCAATCCATACTTGGGAGGACATGCGTAGTGCATTCCTTAATAAATTCTTCCCTCCGGGGCGCACAAATGCACTCATGCGGGCTATCCAAATTTTTTTTGAAAAATCAGGTGAATCTTTTGCAACTGTATGGGAAAGATACAAAGAACTCCTTAATGTTATCCCTCATCATGGTTTGGATATTAGCCAAATCATTGGCTATTTTTATCAAGGACTTTCATTGGAAAATAAACAATATATCCAAATGGTGAGTGGGGGACAGTGTTATGAGAAGAGCCCTGAAGAGGCCATACAATGCTTTGATTCCTTAGCAGAGAATGCCCGGAATTGGGAGATCAATTCATCCCTTGATGCCGTTAGAGTGCAAAGTGTGCCCGTTGGAGGAGGAAAACATCATGTGAAAGATAATGATGACCTCCAAGCTAAGATAGCTAGTTTGATTAAGAAACTAGAGGTCATAAAGATGCAAAAAGTGAGTGAGGTGAGCATCATACCCAAAGTGCCTACGGCACCTACAAGACCAAGGATGGAAGATTTATGCATAATTTGTGATGACCCCACTCACTCGACCACTGATTGTCCCAACCTTCTCGAAGTTAAGGGAGCGATCCAAATAGAGCAAGCTAATGCTCTTAATTACCAAATGAAGCCCTTCAACTCCCCATATTTTGAAACTTACAATCCTGGGTGGAGTAAACACCCTAATTTTAGTTGGAAGAGTGATGTAGGAAATGCTTCCTCAAGCTAAGGCAACCCACTTCCAAATCAATCATTTCAAAGCGGTTTTCAAGGCCCAAATTTTCAAAACCAAGGTTATCACAATCATGGTCAAAGTTCCAACTTCCAAGGTCAAGGGTTTCCTTCAAACCCTAACCCAAATTATGGTCCACCCAATCAACGGAGTTCATACCTACTACCCCACAAAAGAAATTATGATGATGTGATAAATCAACTTGTGCAAAACCAAGCACAAACCACTGAAGCCATTGGGGACATGAGAACCCAATTGACTAAGTTGACCTCCACTTTGGGTGCACTTCAACAAGAGAAGGGAAAGTTTTCCTCTCAACCCGTGCAAAATCCTCAAGATCAACATAGCATTGGATCCTCAAGTTCCAATGAAGGGACTCATGAACATGCTAAGGCCATTACCACTCTTCGAAGTGGAAAAATCATTGATAAAACAATCCCACCCAAGGATTGCACGAAATAAATTTCTCCAAATTTACAAAATGAATCTAAGGGGGGTCAGAAAGAAATTGAGAATGAGCCTATAGTTCCCAAACCAAGTAGTGTTGCGATTAGTTCAAGCCAAGAGAAGGCTAAATTCATTCCTGCCGCACCTTTTCCCTAAAGACTTAGGGCACCTAAAAAATTGACCAATCATGCGGAAATATTTGAATTGTTTAAACAGGTCAAAGTCAACATACCTTTATTGGATGCAATTAAACAGGTGCCCTCATATGCAAAGTTCTTGAAAGATTTGTGTACTGTGAAAAGGAACTTGGGTGTGCATAAAGAAGTGTTCATGACTGAGCTATCCACATCTCTCTTACAAAATACCTTGCCTCCTAAATACAAAGACCCCGGGACCCCTACAATTGAGATAACCATAAGGAATTCCAAAGTGGGTAGAGCTTTAGTGGATTTAGGAGCAAGTGTCAATTTATTGCCATATTTTGTCTATGTGGAGTTGGGATTGGGAGAACTTGAGTCGACTAGTATCAAGCTTCAGTTAGCTGATAGGAGTGTCAAGATTCCTAAGGGGGTAGTGAAGGATGTGCTAGTTCAAGTAGATAAATTCTACATCCGTGTTGACTTTGTTGTGCAGAGACCCAACCTGTGGTAGATCAAGGGAGTCAATTCCCTGTGATTCTTGGTAGGCCTTTCTTGGCCACAGCTGATGCTTTGATACATTGTAGGAGTGGATTGATGACCCTAACCTTTGGAAACATGATCGTAAACTTGAATATTTTCAATTTGATAAGAGAAGTGGGGGAGGATACGGAGGATGAGGTGCATAGAGTTAGTAGAATTGATACTCTAGTGCAGCACCATTGGGATCTCTCCGCCCACGAAGATCCTTTACAGTCATGTCTGGTGAGTGAGATTGTTGAGGAAGGTGAAATGAGTGAAGAGATGGAGTTTCTATACTCCATTCTCAATGAAAATGAAATTTTGGAAGTGAATGGGTGGGTGCCTGATTGCTTTGCAATCAATGCAATTATTTGGTCTTTTTGACTATATTCTGATAGATTATGCTTGGACTTTGTTATTTGTTAGATGTAAATCGCGAATCTAATGCTATTATCATGTTTTGTAGGAATTCTCCATAAAATGGCATTTTTAGCATGATCGGGGTTGGTTCTGTGCATTTGCTTTCTGATGAAGCTTAAAGCATAGTCAAATGGATGGAAGAATCATCAAAGGAATGCTAGGAGCTTCATTGGAGGTGGATTTAATGTGCCAAAGTTGATATAAAAGTATTAGAAGGCATTTGGAGACTTTTGGAGTTATGCAGTTTTTTTCCGACGAAAACTTCCGACTTCAAATGGTCATATCTCCCTCATCCGGACTCCGATTTTGACGTACAACCTATCGTTAGAAAGCTTGGGAAGTCTATTTTCGGAATTGGGGAGCTTCATGGTAAAATTCAATTTTTAGGATTGTCTATCGATAGCATGTCTATCGATAAATAGAACCTGTATTTTTGAAAATTGCCCCCTATCAATAGGCTATCCCTTGCCTATGCCTATCGATAGGAGCCTCCTCGGGAGCCGTGCACACGATTTTTAGCAGCTTTTAATGATATTTTTGAAGAGTTTATATTTAGTAAGTCTCTGTACACTATAAATACATTCTTTTTAGGTTTATTTAGGTAAACTAGACTTGGCACTAGCCTCCCTCTCTCTTCTCTCTCCATTTTTGGTTTGCACATGGGAGGAATGAAGAACGGTGACAATTCTCCTCCAACGTACCATGGACAGCTAAGCTTCCTTCTTGGGTATAGATGAAGCTTTTCTCCATTCTTTTGTATTTGTAAGTTTGGATTTGGGTTTTCATTGTATATTAATGGTGATTGTACAACTTTATGGATGTTACTTTCATGCAACTCAGTTTTAAATGATTTTATTCATCAACATAGTTGTTTTCTGTGATTTCAAATATGTTTGTTGTGCAATGGTGCTTATCTAATGTGTGTATGTGAAGCTAGATGGTTCATGCCCTACTTGGATGGATTGTGCATTCTCGTTTGACAGTCCATGCCTTAAAGGGATGAACCATGCTTGATTCATATATACATAATTATTATTAATGGTTTATTCTTGTAGTTTAGATCATTATTACCATGAATATACACGAACCCTAATCAAACTTATGAATGCAATTGATGTGAGTTAAGTGGATTCGAAACCCAAGACTTTTTTTCATTTATTTCATATTCTTTAGTTTAAACAAACAATCACTCTCAAATCAAAGATTGTTTCTTAACTAAAATTAATCTCACTTTAGTTTCTCATAACTCAGCCTTTAGTCCCTGTGGATCGACACCTGTGCGAAAATCATAGATTCAACGAATTGAGGTTACTCGCACGAGTAGTTTTATAAATTTAAATATTGATCACAAACAAGGAAATAACCTCCCTTGTTTGGGCCGATCAAATTTTGGCGCTGTTGCCGGGGACTTTAGCACGGTTATAGGAATTTGTGTGAATTTAGTTTTAGTTGTAGTTTTAGGATTTTCTTTTATTTTCTTTTGTTTTTTTAGAATTTTATTTTCTTTTGCTACTTTTCTTAACTTCTTCTTTCAAGGTTGTGTGTTTTGCAGGTTTCTAGTCGGGATTTTTGCGCGATAAGGCCACAAAGCCAATTGCCAAAAAAAAAAAAAAAAAACATTTTTGCCCAGGTGCCAAAGATTTGGATTGGACCGCATAAAGATTAGCAACCGGGATCGAGGGGAGTGCCTTCTTACTTTAGTTTTTATTTTATTTTATTTTATTTTTTGTTTTGCATTGCATATCATCTAGTCGGGGGGAGTGTTTCATATGCACGGTCGACGTTCCTTGTCTTTTGATTTAAGACCTTTTGACCCTGAGCTAGAAAGTACTTTGAGAGTTTTTAGGGCTTCTCTTAGTAACAACATCGAGTCATATTCTGTGTCTGGGATGGGGGATATGGTCAATAACCCTGCTAGAGCAACTGCGGCTCCACCACAAGCTCAACATGCACCTAGGCCTCTTAGAGATCATTTTTTGCCTGGTGCTTTTACTCCACCTTCGTGTATTCAGATTCCCAACATTGATAACGTTCAGTATGAGATTCGGCATGCGACTCTTCAGATGCTACCGAATTTCTATGGGTTGGATAGGGAGAATCCATATGATCACTTAACTGAGTTCTTAGGAGTCTGTTTTACGGTAAGGATTCAAGGTCTCATTGCTGATGCCCTTAAACTCTTGTTGTTCTCATATTCTCTGCGGGATAGGGCAAAAACTTGGATAAATACTCTTAGGACCCCCTAGCCTGTCACTACATGGGAGGAGCTTCAAAAACTCTTCCTAACTAGGTTCTACTCCATAGGTCGCACCGCTCAAATGCGGTATGCCATTTCTCATTTTGTCCAGAAAGAGGGGGAACCTTTTCACGAGGCTTGGGAGCGGATGAAGGACATTGTTTTGTACAAAATGGGTATTACTTAATTACAAGTTGGGTATTACTTAATTACAAGTTCTAGTATTCATCTCATACGTCATAGTTTCTCAAGTAAAATGTTTTACAAGGCATGTCATTGTCCAAAACGAAATACATTTTCACGCAATTGCTTGAAATTGTCATTTTATCTTCTATATTGAGTTTAGTCAAAATATAAGGGAATATAGCTAGTTAAAATGCTTCATAATCGTTCTCATTTGTAAATCAATTTAGAAAATCAAGCATACAAGTATAAAACAAAGCATCTCAAATATACTTAAATAAAAATGTTATCATATGCCTTTGTAACCTTTCTATTAAGCAAATAAGGTAAATAGTCTATTCCCATGTTTATAAATATGCTTTGTTTAGTATTAAAATATTTATTAAGCAACGGGCAAGTCCTTAAGTATTTCAATGTCATGCCTTGGTTTTCATTTCATAAATGTATTATATAATTAACAGTTCAGGAAATAGTATACATCAGGTATCTATTTAATACTTCAGTAAAAATAGTAAAATTCACCTGCGTTCGTGATTTATGTTACTCAAGGGGATAAAGCTCACCTTGTTCTTGAATAATTTGATAAAGTTGATACATCATTACCAACAATAAAAGAGTAATTATTCTTACCTCAATTCCGTAGTGTTAGTCAACCCTTCACGCGGCTCCACGAGCCTCCCAAATGCAATGTTCAATGTACCCCAAAGGAAGTGGTTCTCCAAAGAACCTTTTAACTAGAAACAACAAATAAAGCAAGCAAAGTATCACAAGAAAGCACAATTGGTCCACAACTTCAAAAGTAAAATAGCTCGTTTCTCAAAACTACTCACACGCTACCCCAAAGACTCAAAACCCCAAAATAATGAACCAAAGGCCTTAAAACTTCCAAGACATATTCTCAATAATGCTTAGGTGCTACACGACGAATTTCGTGGCCAAATGCCAAAAGGTTTGAAAGATATGAGCCAAAGAAGATAGAGTGCTCATGTAAGGGCAAATCTGGTATTTTATAAAATATTTATCTTTCCAAAAGGAATTTGACTCCAAAACCAAAATATTTAGAAACTAGACTTCATAAGCTTTCCGTACATATAAAGTACGCCCAAAACGGAGTTCGGATGAGAAAGTTATGAAGAAAATAAGATAAATGAGAGAAATGAGTTTCTGCCCCAAAGAGTTGACTGTTTGGTTCAAAAAGTTGAACAGTCAACTCTTTGCTCAAACAGTCGACTGTTTGGCTCAAATAGTCAACTCTTTGCCCGATAAATCCGAAAAAAACTGGTATTTAAGCTACAAAACAACTCCAAAACTTAGGATAAACCCACACAACTCATGAAACCAATAATACAAGCTTTAAAGACACTAGATTCACAACAAAAACACCAAACAAGGGATTAAATCCAAGGATCCATCAAGAATCCAAACTAAAAACCCATAAAAACCCACAAATCTTACATCCAAGCTACCAAAACTCCAATCCTTCTTAAATCCACCATCACAAACACAAATCCAATCCCAAAACACCCTCTAATCATCAATACACATTCAAAAACCCAACTCAAAACTTACAAACCCTTCAAATCCGAAAATAACCCAAGAAAAAGCAAAGAAAGTGAAACAAATATGCAAGACTCACCTTCATGACGACGGCACAAGCTTCACCGAACTCCGGCGACCAACTCCGGCGATGCTCCTCTCTCTCTCTCTCCTCTTTCCCCCGCTCTTCTCTCTCGGCACCCTCACTTCTCACGGCTGATAAATGAAGGAAAGAAAAGGGGTTTGGCTTCTTATATATAGAATGGAAAAACCGTAAATATTGAGAAGTTTTTATTTTATTTTATTTTAATTTATTTTTTTTATAAAACCATTAAAATATTCATATAAAAGAGGAAATAAAACTTGGGTTATTACAAATACCTAATGCACGGTTTCTAGAGCCCTGTGGCTGTTGACAGGAGAGAGTAGAGCTAGTGTTAGAGACTCCCATGGCTGATTCAAAGCTTACCTCCAACGAGTTGGGCGTAATCTTTAAGCGAGTTGGATGGTGGCAGTGGCTGGAGTTCAAATCGATACGAGGATTTTTATTTTGATTTGTGTGAAACTGTGAATAAAATAAGAGAGGAGAGAGAGGCTTTGAAATCAGTAAAATATATTTTTGTTTTTGAAATTCGTGTCGGGTCAGTTTCTTTAGTAATAAAGCTGATTAATTCTGCTCCTCAAATCTAAGCCATCCCTTTGATCCAACGGCTGCAACAAAGGAACCAGATGCAACTATTATCCGGTCAGTCGGATAATAGCAAATCTGTATATATACATATTGTAAAAGCCAAAGAAAGCATAGTTACTTGTACAAGTGATCCAAGCAAAAGAGTAAAGATCAACCATGTGCACGTGTTGCCCCATATAAACCCTGAAGCCGAATAAGTGGTCCACCTAAGTTTGATGGCCCAAGTTAGCCATCGTGCAAGCTTCAAATCAATAGCCAAGAAAATGATCCAAGATTCAATGGTTCCACTCTACTGACACATCAATAAATTTTGGAATGATTGATTTGATATATAATCCTTTACTGGTGCCGTGACAGTATATATAAAAAATTATTGTTTCATAATTCTAAAAGGAGAGGGAAAGGAAAGCTTTCCATTAATTCTACAATTTCTGTTGCACTATAATTTGTCAAGTGGTAATCACTTGTTAAATTTTAGTAATTCCAAGATGCAGAGAGGTGGCACCTCCAATATTCACATCAAGCTAATCTCACCAAAAAAAAAAAAAAAAAAAAAAAACAATGATGACTTCAAGCCAACGTTTGATAGGTTAATGATCAAAAATCTGATTTTGATTCGTCAACAATTCAAATTCAAGATTGGCGGGTCTCACAAGTAAAGGTGACTCATCAAAGCTAATATAGGTCTATGCCAAGTGACACATGTCAACACATGAGAGGCCACATCATCACCAAAAGGATAAGTCTTCCACTTATCTTTAAATTAAATTAATTATAAAATAACTATTTTATAATTGGCTAAGATCTCTTGAAGATGAGCATTAACTCCTCTATAAATAAGAGGCTCTCATTCAAGAAAAGGAGGACTTTCCAGAGTATTGAAGTGCTGCCAAACTCCAAATCTTTAAGTTTTCTTCAACATTGAAGGGATTTATCAAGCATGAGACACAAGTGCCAAATCTTCCACCACTAAAGTTCGATTTAAAGTCGAGCTCATCGCCCTTGAATCAAATCAAGCCAAGAAAATCTATTTGATCTAAGAACAAGCGGTTGTCGCCCTTGAATCAAATCAAGCCAAAAAAACTTGTTTGATTCAAGATCAAGCATTCAACGCTTTTGGATCAATATCAAGCCAAAGCCAGATTCAAGATCAAGCTATTCTAGCCTTTGGATCAACATCAACAACATCAAGCCATTGCCCAATTCGAGATCAAGCTATCTTAGCCCTTGCATCGTCAAGCTATCAAATGAGAATTAATCAGAGGATTTTATTCTTTTGCAAAAAATATACCCAACAGAAGATTGTACCCATTAATTTTTATAAATTAATACAAATTCATACTTGTCCATATTTTTCTTGTTAATTTAATTTCAAGACATGAAAGTTGTGTGTATAGACATATACAATGAAAGTCTTAAAATACTAACTGTCCATCCCTATAGTGTAGTGTATGTCATCTTGTAACAATTTAGAGGTTGAGATTATTTTTTAATCTCTTAATAAGTTCTATAGCCCTTGAGGGTGGGATTTCAGAGTTATGGGAGCATCCTTGATAGACTTACCTGTATAAGTGTGGAAGTGAGGTTGCTTCCTATGAGAATTGGGTAAATTCTTTAAAGCACTTATAAAAAACCAGGATAAAACATATGGTCATAATGTGCTGGCTTTTGAAGCTCGTATAAGGACACCTTGAATGAAATGTGTGCGACGTAATTCTTGTATCCTTAAGCAACCTTAGTTTAAAGGCTTAGTCCACTTTAACTCTAATACTTGATTTACTGAAACACTAAGTGAAGGTTTAAAGGCAGTGCTACCTGCATTATGCATGTTGTTCTAACTTTGCTTAAAGTTGTTAAGAGTTATTTTATTAAGTTTTTATATAAAATAAGTGGGGGATTGTTGGATATTTTAATAGAAAATATATAATTTATATTATGGGGGGTTACAATTTGTTGGTCAAATTTTTTATGTAACCTACATTTGATATAATGATGACCTTCATGTAATATTATGAGAGAATTTTAATTCTCCACAAAGAGTTACAATTTCCCACATCTATAAATAGAGGTCATCCCATGTTATTCAAAACTACACACTTATATACACTTATCCATCATCTCTTCTCTTCCTATGAGTCTTTTATATTATTCTTGAGTTTATTTTTTATGAGTTTTATTGGGCAAAGTAAGGTGTTGTATGGAGCTTCCATATTTTCATAGTTGTGCAAACTTTGAGAAGATAACAATGAGTGACTGGGTTGTTGTATCTTGGAGGCGGCGTGTTTGTAAACTAATGTATCAGATATAATCTGTAGTGGCATGAAATGTCTTAAAGAGAACGACCTAGTCCGCGCTTCAACCCTGCCAATCTTCACTTTTTACAACAGTTCATAATAATATATGAATTAATATCTATATATTATATATTATAGAGGTCACTTTTTACTCATCCTATCGTAGGGAATTACATTTATATCAAACCTTATTTAAAAGGTTCATCTATGAAGAATTGTAATAACGGTGCAACTCTTTTAATCAACTATCCTAATTCATTTAAAACTCTATCATCGAGATACTTTGTTTTTGAAAATACTTTGATTTTTGAAAAGGACTCTTAACCCAAAAATTCTATTTGAAGTATAACTCTAAAATAAGAAATGTATTTGAAATAGGTTCTATTCATAGAAATTTTAATTTTTGACAATAAAAAATACAATCTTATTTGAAAAAAGAATCTTTCAAAACTAGAATCTTAACTAAGTGGACAAGAGTTTTTTTTTGGTGTAATTAGAATCACCCTATTTTAAATGGGCTTGGTTTGGCTGCGGCTCATGTATGGTGCGGATTTTTTTTTATTTGGCCTTTTGGCCAATGTAAATAAGGTGTTTTGAAAAACCGACCGTTAGATTGAATATTATTCCTATGTACTACAGACATGCCAAAAATCACAGTGATCTGACGGTTGGTTTATAAGATACAAATTATGAAAAATTTTAATAGTTTGTATACTGTATATAAATTGTTAAAATTTTTCACAGTCTATATCTCATAAATCAACCGTCAGATCACTGTGATTTTTGGTATGCCTGTAGTACAGAGGAATAATATTCAATTCAACGGTCGTTTTTCAAAACATGTAATTTATATTAGCCAAAAGGCCAACTAAAAAAAAATCTGCACCATACATGAGCCTCAGCCATACCAAAGTCGTTTTAAATTGCACCATAATTACTAGTGTACAAGAAATCGCAGGGTATAAGAAAACGTGAGTAGCGTAGAGTATAAGAAAACGTGAGTAGCCAAGTACTGGAGAACAGCTAAGTATGGTAGCATATGAAGGCTGGTTTGTGACAGTGTGAGACGAGCATTCTCCATTTTTTAAACCTTTCATTAAACTCCACTTTAGCTCTGCTTTCTCTTTTGTCTCCTTATTTTAAACTTCATTAAACCTCTCTACTTTTGCTTTCGCACTCAACTCTCCTCTCTCTCTAAAAAGCAAAAAAGCAGTGAGAGGGAGGAGAGAGAGAGATAAAAGCAGAAGCAATCTTACAGATCTCCAAGGAAACCCTAATAGGCTAATACAAACAAACCCGAAACCATGGGCCAGCAGAAGCCTCTGATCTATTCTTTCGTTGCTCGCGGAACTGTAATTCTCGCAGACTTCACCGAATTCAACGGTAATTTCAATTCCATTGCCTTTCAATGCCTTCAGAAACTCCCTACCACCAACAACAAATTCAC
>JAESVK010037948.1:5564-21381 GCA_017140935.1 Hamamelis virginiana
CACGGGGTGAGCAAGACCACTTTTGCTCAGTAAGATTCATAAACCTCAAATACCACACAACGCTTTTAAAAGAAATACCAGGAATTTCAAAATTATCAACAAGTTCATTTATCATATTCGTAATTTATTTTTATAATACAAAAATCAACATCTCATAATAAGATCATCATATCTATAATATATTTTCATATTACAGAATATATTCATCACTCTTTCACAATAAATGATCTCACACAATATGTATGTTTTATGCACATGACAGATATACGATGCAATGCTCATGCAGTCATACCTGCCATTTTCTCTGTTCTGCTATTTTCTTTGTCTTGCAAAACAGAAAAATTCACACGGATGGCTACCTCATTTTAGGGTACACAACCATCCACCACAACAGCATACCTTCGCCCCCGGTGCCAGGGTATGTATATCACCTTTTTAGGACCTATTGCGTTTGCCACTCATTGACAAGAGGATTTATTTGCCATTATTTAGGTAAGGGTGATATATTAGTGCACTAACTGTTTCCAGGATCTTTTGTCCATCGGTGGTATCTCAACTCCTCGTTTCAATAGTTCATAATCACAGTTCATAATGTGCATGTCAGTTATATCAATGCTATGCATATGGATCATCATGCTCACTCACTGGAGCCACCACTTTTTCACAATATCTCGTATGTAATTGTGCTTCATGCCAGATGCAAATATTTCATGCGATGAACATGGCATATATCTCATGTCTACAGCTCATGTATGACAATTCACGCATACACTTCATGGTATATCAACTCAATCATATGTCTCATTGCAGGATAATTTATGCATACAGTTCATGCATATTGACTCAAGCATATATCTCATTTGCAGGATAATTCATGCATTTATCCAATCATATAAAATCATAAATTAATAATTATCATAGTAAGAATTATGGTAACAATAATAATTGTATTCAATTTCACCATTATTTTCAACATTTGTTTGCGTAAAATTTTGAGTTTCTATCCTGTGGCCTATGGGTTATGGACCTACCACGCCTCCGCTGTGCACTTTGACCCAAAACATATCCTAATTAAGTCTAAGGATTAGTCTTAGGTCGAGGGAATAATTTCCTTTTAGAAATTCAACCCATTTATGAATAAAATTTTCCCAAAATCCTTAATTAATTTCAAAAATTTGTAGAAAATTGATGGAGAGTTCTCAGTCCCGTTTCAATTTACCAAAAATATTAAAATATGTGTAGAAATATGTATGAAGTAGTTTGGGGTAAAATTTTTTAGAAAATTATAGGGTTTAAGTCAAAATTTTGACTTTTAAAAACTGCGTTGAACTTTAAAAATTCACCAGGAATTTTCTAGCGACCAAACACACCCTAAACCACCTCAAACATAATTAAAATTAAAAATTACACATTTTAAAAAAAATTGGGGGACACGTGTCTGCCACACGCGCCCTCACGCGCCACCACGTGCGCGTGGGGGTGACTTGGTTGCTGTTCATCTTCTTCCTCTATTTTTTTTTCCTATCTTCTCAGATTTTGTTTCTTTCATTTCTCCCTCTACAAAACTCCAAATTCGATGATACCAGTTTCTAAATTTCCCTAAAATCATCATCTACAACATATCCAACATTTACAATTTTTAGAATTAACCTCTATTTTCTGGGTATTTTTCTCTCCCACGGCTTCGAAAATTCACCGAAACTAATATAATAATGGGAAAAATATGAGGTCACCATGGTAATTCATGGTTGAACCTCTAGTATCCATGAAAAATAGCCACAACTTTCAATTAGGTCATTTGGCATGAAAACTGAAAAGTCCCCATGGTTTCCGCCATTAAAGCTTCATGGAAGCTTTCTCTCTCTAAAATTTCTCACTCTACACTCATAATTGGAACTTGGGCTCACTAGGGTATCTTAATATGACTAAAAGAAGAAGGTTTAATGCCATGTGGAGTTCCAATTCGTAGTGTATAACAAAATTGAATTTCACATGAAACCACATAAAAACATGATTTTTATGAACTTTGAGTGAGTTTTGGAAGCTTGTAATGGCTCCCAAAATTCATAAATTTCATTCAAAACCATCATGGGGTATACAACGTATGAGAATCATACCTTACTTGTGATTTTAGAATGAGTATGAATGTCCAAAAGTTGCTCCAAAGTTGCCCCTTCAGCAGTCCGAAAATCTGGAAAATTTTCTCTCTTTTTTTTCTCTCTTTCTCTTTCTTCTCTTCCATTCTCTTCTTCTGCAGAACCCCCTTACTATCCACCACAAATTCTCTCTCTCTCTCCCCTACTTCTTGCTAACCAAGTAAAATCTCTCTCTCTCCCTTCCTAATGGCAATTTCCCATTGGCTGAAACTAGATCAGCTTTATCACCTTTTTGACTGATAATTAAGCTTAGCACCATCTGGTTAATCCTCATTGGAGGCCTTGATGCTCAAGAAACCAGCTGGTTGCTCATCATTGGTGACTTTGGTCACCAAGACTCTATTTGGCTCTCCCTCATTGGTGGCCTTGGTTGCCAAGCAAGTGGGGAATTTGGGTGCATTAAGGTGCATCATAGGTAATCTAGACCCTCATTACAATTTTGACACTTTGCCCAATCAAAATAAACCATACATGCAAGCACAATAATGAATAAAATATGTATATGCAGAAATACCTATAAATATATACATATATATTCATGCATACACATGTTCATATACTATGCAATTAAATTTTCAGGGTCTCACAACAGAACATGCCAATAGAGAAAAATGGGGTAATGCAAGACCAGTAAGGTTTTTTAGGCCCACAACAAAGGGTTGCATACCTCGAAATGATTCCCTTGACCAGCTGCTCGAGCAGCAAGATGAAGAGATACAAAGGATGTATAACGAGGAGGTAGTAGAGTCGCCATTAATGGCAGAATAGTACCAAGAAAAACCATTCCCCAGAATGGTGAAACCTCCCAAATTAGATACCAACTACTCGTATGTCCTTAAACATCCTCAAACTCAAGAAGATGAGTATGCTCCTTTGATAACTCGAACTCAGAAAAGGAGAGAGCAAAGAAAGTTTGCAGAAAAAAAGCAAAGAAATCAACTTCTAGAGTTAAAAGATGTGGCAAACCATCATCAAACTCTTCAAACAAATCCAAGATTCGATAGAGAAAGATTTTCTGATGATGAGGTATCTGAGGAAGATGAAGAGGATTATATCGAGGTAGAAGAAACCAAAGGGGTGCAAGTTAAAGATAAATAGGAAGTTAAAAAGAAAAAACAAGAGGTATAAAAGATCAAACCAAAGAAGGAACAGTGCAGTTTGGGTCCATACCTATTAAGGCCAAAGTTAACATGGCCTTTACTTTACCCATTGTGTTTGCTGCTAAACCTACCAACCTTCATAAACAGAAGGGCAAGTAGAAGATTGTCAGGGGTACCAATCTCTTCCTCATTGATAATAGGGCATCTATAAACATCATGCCTACTGCCATTATGAAAAGGTTGGCAAAAGAGGACATGAAATTGACCAATACTGAGGTAGTAATCTCGAGGTTTGCTGGAGAAGGTAAGCAAGCTAAAGGAATACTGCCAGTAGAATTAGCAATAGGTCGAAGGTATCTATGACAGCTTTCTTTGTGGTAGATGAGAAAGATAATTATAACGCATTATTAGGAAGAGATTGGATCCATGGCAATAAATGTGTTCCCTCTTTGATGCATCAGAAGTTGCTGTTAGATAATGATGAACAACAGGTAGAAGTGGTGCAGGCTTATTAACGGCCTTTTGGAGCTGATTCGAATATTGCAGAAGCTCGTTTATATGAAGGAGATCTAGGTCCCATCGAGGTGAGTTTTATGCTTGATGGATTATTGCAAGAAGATTGGGACCGACTCCTCACACAACTCTTCTCAGTTTCTGATGATGAGTAAACTACAGAAAAAGAGGTTTAAGCTGCCAGAGCAGCTCGAGGCTACTAAAATGGCCCTAAGAAAAGTGGTAGCCGCCAAAGTGGGGAATCAATTGCAAGAGATGACAGCCATAGTGGAGGAGCAAAAGCAAAATGCTCAAGGGGTACAACAACTTGATCCCCTATAAAAAGTAAATCTAGAAACAGTGGACAAACCAGAAATTACTTTTGTCAGCCGCTTGTTGGAGTAGGATGATAAAGAGAAACTGGTTGAACTGCTAAAAAAATATAAAGATTGCTTTGCTTGGGGGTATGATGAGTTACCAGGACTGGATCGAACCTTGGTGGAGCATAAATTACCTATTAATAGAGGATTCAAGCCTTTCAAACAACCTCCTCGAAGGATGTCCCCGGAAGTAGCTCCCAAAGTAAAAGAAGAAATTGAGAAATTATTAAAGGCAGGGTTCATTCGAATAGCCAGGTATGTAGAATGGTTGTCTAACATAGTCCCTGTAACTAAGAAAAATAGCAAAGCTAGGGTGTGCATAGATTTTAAAAACCTAAATCTAGCCACTCCTAAAGATGAGTATCTAATGCTAGTCATTAACATGTTGTTAGATAGTACATCAGGAAACCAAATGTTGTCTATGATGGATGGGCATTTTGGCTATAATCAGATCATTATAGCAGAAGAAGACATCCATAAAACAGCATTTAGGTGTTTTGGTTTAGGCACTTTTGAGCGGATAGTCATGCCATTTGGTTTAAAAAATGCTGGGGTCACTTACCAAAGAGCCATGAATACAATCTTACATGATTTCATAGGCCTTTTCATGGAGTGTTATATTGATGATATTGTAATTAAGTCCCCTATCGAATAAACTCATTTACAACATCTAGAGACTGCCTTTGAAAGAATGAGGATATATAAGCTCAAGATGAACCCGCAGAAATGTGCATTTGGAGTTTCTGCATAAAATTTCTTAGGTTATTTAGTTCACAAGAAGGGAATTCAAGTAGATGCTAACAAGGCTCAAGTCATAATACAAGCAAAACCACCTTTAAACAAGAAAGAATTGCAGAATTTCTTGGGGCAATTGAATTTCTTGAGAAGGTTCATATCTAATGCTGCAGGAAAAACAAAAGTATTTTCCTCATTGTTAAAGCTTCGAGCTGAATATAACTTCAAATGGGAGGAGGTGCACCAGAAAGCATTCGAAGACATCAAGCAGTACCTATCAACTCCCTCAGTGTTAATGACCCCATCAATGCAAAGGCCAGTAAAGTTATATATAGCTACAACAGAGGAGTCAATTCACTACTACAAAAAGATGCAAAGAAAACAGTAAATAGAAAACGGTTTTGGAAACCGTTTTAGAAAGAGATCAAAGAAAATGGTTTTCAAAATCGTTTTAGTTTAATAATATTTAACAACGGTTATTTTGTGACTGTCTTTGATGAGCATATTATTAAGACGGTTTTGGAAACCGTTTTAGAAAGAAACCAAAGAAAACGGTCTTTCTGTTTTCTCACATAAACTATAAAATATTATTTTATATAAAATGTGAATGCTATTCTCATAGTTCGAACACTGAACCATGTGTTAAAATAATTAATTATGCTATTACATTTTTGGTTGGTGTTAAGTATTTAAAAGAAAATTAAAGTTAAAGTATCTTAGTATATATATATATATAAAATACATTTATAACATTTAATGTCCAATCGTTAACCAAATGATTCAACTGGTGACCCACACCTTTTGCCGCGCTAGCCGGGTCTGATAATTATGGTCGGGTATGATAATTATGGCCTTACGCATCATATATTGTTACTATAAATTGAGAGCATAGTTATTAGAACCGGACCGGACATCAATCCGGACAAGAGGCCGGGTGGTCGAGTCACTAGTTCAACCACTGGGTCAACGGTCGGACTGCTTAATTATAAAATATATATTATTTTAAATATATTTGAGATTTTTACAAGTTTATGAATGTAAAAAGGTTATATTTTATATATTGCATTATAATAACAACAAGTAAAGCATAGCCTAGTGGTAAAGGCTCCTATCCTCTTTCTTTTAAAGAGGTTAGGAGTTCAAACCTCAAGGAATGCAACTTTCATTAAAAAAAATTGAATTATTAATTGATCGGTTCACCGGTCAAACTAGCTGGTTCACACCGGTTCAAGGTGGTTCACTTCCTTATCCGGTCCAATAATCAACCCAGACCGGTTAGGAGTTCGGTTCACCAGTCCGATCGGCCGGGCAGGTCCATTTCTAACCATTTTTGTGCGTGGCATATTTGAAAATAGTTTTAAACCGTGTTCGTATGCATAGAAATGAAAACGGTCCAAAACCGTGTTCGAAGGGGTACTACCTTATGAAAACACACACCTTAAGGACGGTTCCCGAACCGTGTTCAAAAGGTTTTGAAAACGGTTTAAAACCATTTTCATAGGGATTTTTTGTAGTAGTGATTGGAAGCATGTTAGCTCAAGATAATGAAAATGGCAAGGAGCAAGCAATTTATTATTTGAGCAGATTTTTAAGCAAATGTGAATGTAATTATTCATCAATAGAAAAGTTAAGATACTATTTTACTGCTGTTAAATTAAGATACTATTTGTTGCCTCGAAGTGTGTAAGTAGTATCTAAAGTTGATGTGATAAAATACATGCTGACTAAACCAATCCTTAACAATCGAAAAGGAGGATGAATGATCACATTAACAGAATTCTGCATAAAATATATCCCTCAGAAAGCAGTAAAAGGCTAGGCTTTGGCTGACTTTGTTGCAGGCCATCCTACTATGGAAATTCTAAGTGAAGAAATGGTTGCTTACTTGGCAACCAAAGGATGGAAAATATGGTTTGATGGATCAAAAACTTATCAGTTTTCTGGTATTGGGATTATTTTGGAATCTCCTATAGGTCTTCGAACTAAAATTGGAGTCAGGATTCAAGAAAGGCTTTCCAATAACCAAACAGAATATGAAGCTTTGGTGTTAGGTTTGGAAATCCTAAGAGAAATGAAGGTCTCCAAAGTTGAAATCTATGGAGATTCACAGTTAATAATCAAGCAAGTTTGAGACGAATATCAGTGTTCGAGTGAGAACTTGTTGCATTATTATCTGGATGCAAAGTATCTCCTACATGGTTTGAAGAGGTTAACATTACTTATATACCTCGAAGTGAAAATGAAGAAGCCAACACAATGGCTTAAAATGCATCCGGATTCAAAACTATAATAGGAGATGAGATAATGCAGTACAGGCGAGTAATTCTAGCATTAGCCCAAAGAGGGATTCCTATGGAAATAATGGAAGTATGTAAGGAAGAAGATGATTGGATAATTCCAATAAATAAATATCTGGATAACCCAAATTAGGAAGTGCCTCGAAAAATTAAATTGCAGGCAATCCATAATCCATTATGTTTTGTATCAATGAGAATTATTCAGAAAAACTGCTGAAGGTGTACTGTTGAGATGCATTGATAAAACCTCATCTATGACAGTCATGGCAGAGGTTTATGAAGGTATATGTGGTGCTCATCAATCAGGATTCAAAATGTAGTGGTTGATAAGAAGGCATGAGTATTACTGGCCTTAAATGGCTAAGGATTGCATGGAATATGCAAAAGGGTTCCAAGCCTATCAAAGGCATAGTCCTGTGCAGCATGTTCCAGCAGTAGAGTTACATCCAATTATTAAGCCTTGGCCATTTAGAGGATGGACAATGGATTTAATTGGAAAAATATATCCTCCTTCTTCTAAACATCATACTTTCATAATAGTAGCAACTGACTACTTTACCAAGTGGGTCGAAGCCAAACCTATGAAAAGTGTGGATCAAAAGGATGTGATTCTTTTTCTGAGAAAAATAATCACACGATTTGGTATCCCTCAAACAATTACAGTAGACCAAGAGACTGTTTTTATTGGGGAACAAGTCAAGGAATATACCTAAGAGTTGGGAATAATTATTACCCACTTAACCCCTTATTATGCACAAGCAAATGACCAAGTAGAAGCTATCAATAAGGTTCTTAAAAGTAATATCCAAAAAATGATAAGTGAGAATCCTAGAAAGTGGCATGAAACCCTAGTAGATGTCCTATGGGCACATTGAACCTCAAAAAAGACAAGTACTAGAACTACTCTATTTGTATTAACCTATGAGCATGATGCAGTATTACCAGTCGAGATAACTATAAAAAGTCTAAGGGTTCAAAACCTAGATCAATTATCAAAAGAAGACTATCAGCAAGCTATGTTGCTAGAGTCAAATGAGGTAGAACAGGCCATGATTGATGTCGTCAACCAGCTTAAGTACAAAAGAGAATTGTTGCAAGGGCATAGAGCAAAAGAGTTCGAGATAAAAGTTTTTGGGAGGGGGATTTGGTTGGAAAGTAGTCCTGCCAGTGGGAGCAAAAGACCACAGGTTTGGGAAATGGTCTTTGTTAGAAGTATGCCCTAAAACCAATTGTTAGGATGTGTTTAGGGAACTTATATTTCATTATACAATCATGTATGAAACCTTCTTCATTTATGATATGGCTATTTTATCATGTAGACTTGTGTTTTATTACTGTTCATGATAAAGTCCTTGGTTAGTATGATAGAGAGTTATATCTCAAGTGTTAAGATAGAGAGACTTAGAACTTTCAAGTACATCTATCCTAGACTTGTTCCTAATCATAGGTTTATATATTTGGGCGATTATAAACCATTAAGATTAGCACAGGTTGTATTAGCTCCAATGGGAGGATGGTGAGTCTCGAACCATCTGTGTAGAGACACTATAGTAAACCTGTGGGTGCTTGTTAGAGAACAAGTACACCGAACGTGACCAATATGAGTACAGCTTATGGAATTTTATTTGTATGTGAAAAGCTGCTCATGTGTATAGTCACAATTGTAATCCTTAGACTTGAGACACCACTCGTTATCTTATGCATGAATTGCTAGAGTTTGATAGTATTTCGTACACCCTTAATCATAAGGATGTAATCGGTGCTCATTGGCTCTAGTGAGTTATGCATTAAGATATGTGAGTGTACAATAGAGGATCACCACCCTTAATATGAAAGGGCGAATGTCTTAGTTAGTTCACAGATACTATCTCAATGGAGTCTTTGGTCAAAGCAGAAGGTTACCAAGAAAAATGTTTCAAAGGTTTACCTAATTGAGATTATACTCTAGTGAATTTGTAACAAATGATTAAGTTAGGGTTTTGACATGAATCCATACCCAACTAACTTAATCAAGACATTGTTTGGTGAGGGATTATCTATAGCACGAAGGGTTCATTTACACATTCGTATATTCACCCACACCTAGGGTACGTCATGACATATTGCTAGATGTCACTTATGACTAGTGAAGGCCTAATGATAAGAGTTATCATTGAGGGCAAGATTGGAATTGTTCCAATCGAACCTAAAAATAGAAAGTTTCTATTTTGGGAGACATTGAGATGTCCCCTACCACTACTAGGTTGGGATGAACCCAATGGGTCACACACATAGGGACATAAGTGAGGTTCTTGAACTTGTGAGAGGGGTACACTCTAATTAATATATACTTGACTTTAATTAATTAATGGTTAATTAATTAGGAGTCAAAAGGATATCTAATTCAAGAGTGTTAGTAACCGAAATGGGGTTAATGGTCAAGCTAGCACTTGTAACCAAACACCCTAAAAGAGGAGAAGTCTATTTAAGAGAGAGGAACCCTAATAGTGAATATAAGCTATTCTACCAAGGGCTCTCTCTCTCTTAGTGCCGCCACTCTCTCTCTCTCTCTCCATGCTTGCTTTTTCAAAGTGTTGAAAGATCAAGAAGGTTCATCAACTCTTGTGTTCGTATGGACTCTCATTGGAGGCCGCCATACTTTTGGGGCTTAGAATTTTGTGAGGACGATCATCGAAGAAGACGAGCATTGCAAATGAACACATACAAGAACAAGTAAGCTTTATTTAATGTCTTTATTATAAAGTAGATTCGATTCATCGTTAGAGTTCATCTTTGGGATGAGTACCATGGAATTTTTTAAAAATCCTACCTTCCGCTGCGATTCCATGTGGTATTCTTTCAGTGGTATCAGAGCCAACTCTAATCCATGATTCGAATCATGAATGGCAATCATTGGCATGTATTAAAAACTGTTTTAATTCATTTGGGATTTGAGAAACCCCAAATATGTGATTCGGCCCTAGGGTTCTTGAACCCTTTATTGTTTTGTTTTAATTGTGCAATCAAGGTTCTTGTAAAGCTAGTCATGGACGGTTTGGATGTCGGCTGCACTAGGGTTCTTTAACCCTTATGAGTTTCGGCCACTAGGGTCTGGAAACCCTAGTATTGGCAGCTGCACATGGAGACTTATTTAGGATTTGTAACCCTAATGGAAATTCGGCATAGGAAGGAGAAACCCAAGCTAGGTTCGGCCATAGTAAGGTTATCTCCATTCTTGCAAATTTCTGCACATGGATTTGAAACCCTAGAGGGTTACGACACTTAGGGTTTGGTAATCCTAGGGGTGGCGGCTAGGTTATGGAGGCATACTTAGGGTTTGCAAAACCTTAATCTTGATTCATTAGTTTGAATCTTGAAAGACCCTAATTAAATTAGTTTCTTTAATTGTCTTCTTGCCTATTTTGATATGTGATATTATATAGGATTATTGTGAGTTGATTTGAATGTTAATTAATTGGATTAATTGATACATGGTGGCTGCACATAGAAGTTTAAGAAACTCTATGATTATTTAGGTAAGTTTCCTATTTGGTTAAAAGCTTTAATTCATAACTTTCTTGAAATTTCAAGATTCTATGGATTTGAATCCTTTTAAATTGGAAACCCTAAATTTTGGATGATATGATTGGGCTTTGTGAAACCCTTCATTGTGACATGATTATTTATGATTTTGGATCTTGAAATAATCAAAACCACAAAACCCTAATTCCCAATCTCCTCTTGAGGTTCACGGCCACACTAGGGTTTTTGACCCTAAGTGTGTCACGGCCAATTGTGGCCCTTGATTTCATTCTTGCCTCTTCACAAATGTTTTATTACATGATTTTCTTAATTATAAAATTATTTGAAAAGTTTGTAAATCAAAAAGTGTGAAGAAAAATAGAATGAATGTGAAATTGGGTTTTGGAAACCCTAATTGCCAAATTTGGGGATTTAGGATTAAACACTTGGTGTTGGGCCTTTTAATTGGATCAAAATGCTTAGGGATCATCCACAATGATATATTGAATTGTTCTAGTGGTTAGTACATGAAAATATATAGTTTTAATATGATTTATAATTTTTATAAAGTCATAAACAGTGTGCTGTTTTCTGGGCAACAGTTACTGTCATGTTGTAAATTCATTTTAATTTACTTATAATAGTTTTTATAGCAGGCCACCTATCAACTTCACTAATATAAGGTCTTAACTAAATGTAGGAATAGTTCCCACCATTTATTTTTGACTTTAGATAGCCGCGATAAGCATTTTGTGACTTATGCTCAAATCTGTCACGATTTGGAGTAACAATCACAAAACGCTTTAAAGTGATATCAAACGTTGGAATCACTTATTGAGACCCCTGCCATTGGAAAGAACACTGAAAATCCTAGTGAAATGAAGTGTTCTTGTTTTTTAAAAGTTGTTTTAAATAGGGCAAATTTTTAATGCAAAACAGGGGCTGATTCTTGGTGTTTTAGAGAAAACACTAAAGTAAGGAGTTACTTAATTTTAATTCGATTAAAATTGATATCTATTTTCATAGGATGAAAAATAGATCAAAAACATGTTTTAATATATGCCATTGCCATTTATTACTTGTTCCTTTACTGCTTTAATATATGCAATGTCATTGTTTAAATTAAAATATGGAAAGTTATGGACTTAAAGACCAATTAATATGGATGTGATTGGCCGCTTGTGATGTGATGTTTTATGGGTTGTAATTTAAAGTAGCTTAAATTATTTGTGATGTAATTTTAATTATGGGCTTGCATGCCTATTTCCCTCCTTTGTTATGTATCCCCTATTCCTTTATACCTTTTCTTCATTTATGTAATTGTACATCAAAGATCAAGACGGTACATGGTGGACCCGAGGATGCATGGAGCAGTGGGAGGACAAATAGAAGACCTTGAGAAGATCTTTTCTTTTATGTAATAGTTACAGGTTAAAATTGCGATCACATAACCCACATAAGACCTAGGGCTCAACTATTGGCTCTAGTTGGGCCCAACCTAAAAAGTCCATAATCTTTCCATTAGGCCCATATATATGTTAGATGTATGCTTTAGGGGCCCATTAACCATATTATTATATGTCTTTGATGATAGTGTCCTGTTCCTTTATGGATAGTGGGAGTATCATTAAAGTACTAATAGTAAAGAATGGTTATATATGTGATACATAAATGCATGTGATGTATGTTAATAATCTGATGAGACCTAAAAACCCGTCAATTTCAAAATTAAATTGTAAGGAAAAGGCATATGAATGCTTTATCCTGTCCTCCTACCATTACAAGATAGGTGAATCTTTATGGTGGATGTGTTTGGCTGCAGATATGTGGGAACACATTCATTATGAAGGTTCAAACCAGCTTGTTACATATTGGATATCATGAGGTGCGATAATGGGGTTTACCAAGAAACTAATATGTGAGGGATGCCACATTCAATTGACCATACTCATGTGAATGGTAGGTGTGATTTAACTAAAGTACACTAACCAAGAAACTATTATGTGAGGTTACTGTAATTTAGAGGCTAAAGGAAGGTTGGAACTTGCTTAGTGAAGCATTGGATAAAGAGTTATCCACCGCTTTGGATTAGTGGTCCAAGAAACTATCATGTGAGGTCCACTAGTTCAAATGGGACCCCAATCCCCATTAAGAATTCAAATTTTGAATTCTCGAATCCTATAGAGGGTGTATGGGATTTGATAAAATAGTGGGAGACACCATAAAACTAAAGACCAAGTTATTATGGTTTAATGAAAAATATATATTAATCTGTTACTTATTTTTGTAGATATCATGGTAATACTCAAACAAATATTTGAAACTGAATTTGACTATTGTTTGACTGAATCTTGTAACAATGAGCTGTCTAAAGAATTAGGAATCGTTCCTACTTCAGGATTTTATCTATCAGTTAGCTCTGCTTGCTCTTGGGTATTGGATACCGGTGCTAGTTATCATATATGTAACAATATTAAAGAACTTAGAGGAAGCAGACAATTGGGTCGAGATCAAGTTTCCCTTCGAGTAGAAAATGGAGCAAACGTTGCTGCATTAGCTGTTGGGACTTGTGACTTGATTTTACCATCAGGGCATGTTCTGAAATTAGAAGACTGTTTGTTTGTGCCAGGTATAGTTAGGAACATTGTTTGTTTCGGTTTCATCCTTAACACGTTCTGGCTATGAATTTGTTTTCAATAGGAATGGTTGTACTATTTCTTTTGGAAATAAGTTAGTAGGTTCTGGCATATATCTAAGCGGTCTATATTTCTTGAACATGGATGGTAGTATAAACTGTTTAGAGAAGAATCAAAATGCTAAAGGGCATAAAAGACCTCGTGATGAAAATGACTCAACCTATGTATGACATTTAAGATTAGGTCATATCAGTGAGGAAATGATTAATAGGTTAGGTAAGGATGGGCAACTGGGCTCATATGTACTTGTACTCTTACCTACCTGTGAACCTTGTCTCATAGGTAAAATGACCAAATCGCCCTTTACTGGTCACAGTGAAAGGGCAGGAGACATACTAGGGTTAATACATTCTGATGTATGTGGACCTTTAAATAAGGTTGCCAGGGGTGGTTTCACCTACTTCATTACCTTTACCGATGATTACTCACGGTTAGGTACGGTGTATCTTATGAAACACAAATCTGAATCCTTTGAAAAGTTCAAAGAATATAGAGCTGAAGTAGAGAAACAAACTGGCAAAAGTATTAAAGCTTTTCGATAGGATCGAGGAGGAGAATACTTAACCACTGAGTTTTTGGATCATCTAACTGAGGCTGACATATTATCATAGTGGACTCCTCCTAGTACACCTCAGCTTAATGGTGTATCTGAAAGGAGAAATCGTACTTTAATGGATATGGTACGATCGATGCTGAGTTACACTGATATGTCAATATCCTTTTGGGGATATGCATTAGAGATAGATGCTTATTTGTTGAATAGGGTTCCTTCCAAGTTTGTCCCTAAGACTCCATATGAAATGTGGTATGGGAAGAAACCAAGCCTTAAGCATCTGAGGGTTTGGGGTTCTGTTGCATACGTTAAGAACCAAAATACAACCAAATTGGAAGCAAGATGGAACAAATGTAGATTTGTGGGGTACCCAAAAGAGTCTTTGGGATACTATTTCTATCACACTAGTGAAGAGAAAATCTTCGTTTGTAAGTTTGTCGTGTTCTTGGAAAAAGAGTTTATTCAAGAAGGAGGCAAAGGTCAAGTGATAGATCTCAAGGAGTTATCCGAGAATTCACAGATCAAACTGATACCACCCCTGCCCCTGTTGAGGCACAACCTACTGTTACACCACCACTTCGTAGATCTAGTAGGATATCTACTCCTCCAGATAGATATGGGTATCTTCATGAGATAAGAGAGGAGCTGTTTCTTGGAGACAAGAAACATCCAGATGATCCTACTACATACGAAGGAGCGATGTTGGACATCGACTCGAGTAGATGGCAAGAGGCCATGAAATCTGAAATGGATTCGATGTATTCTAACAAAGTCTGGACTTTGGTAAATCCACCTTAGGGTATAGTACCTATAGACTGTAAATGGATTTACAAAAGGAAGATAGGCTCGGATGGAAAGGTAGAGACCTACAAAGCTAAACTAGTTGCAAAAGGATATAATCAGAAGCAAGGCGTTGACTATGAGGAAACCTTTTCGCTAGTAGCTATGCTAAAATCCATTAGGATGTTATTGGCTATAGCCGCACACTATGACTATGAGATATGTCAGATGGATGTAAAGACCGCCTTCCTAAATGGTAACATTGAGGAAGATCTTTATATGGAACAGCCTAAAGGCTTTATATCCAGTGGTGAGACCACAAAGTGTGCAAGCTACAGCGGTCCATTTATGGACTAAAACAAGCTTCTCGAAGTTGGAACATTCGATTCAATAAAGCAGTCAAATCGTTTGGCTTCCTTCAGAATATGGATGAACCATGTGTGTATAAGAAGGTTAGTGGGAGTGCAGTCACATTCTTGGTCCTATATGTGGACGACATCCTACTCATTGGGAATGATGTAGGAATGATTTCATTGGTAAAACTTTGGCTCTCTAGCAATTTCTCCATGAAGGATTTGGGAGAAGCAGCCTATATACTGGGTATAAAGATCTATAGAGATAGATCTAAGAGGTTGCTCGGTCTCTCACAATCCATGTACATAGATAAAATACTGAAGAGGTTCAGTATGGAGAATTCCAAGAGGAGTTTACTTCCCTTTAGACATTAAATTCATCTCTCCAAGGATATGTCTCCTAAGACAGATCAGGAGAGAGAGCATATGAGTAAGATCCCTTATGCATCTGCTGTGGGGAATCTTATCTATGTGTGAGACCCCAAAATTTTGAATAGTAAATTTTCTAATAGTAAATTTTCAATAGTAAATTTTCTTAATTATTATTATTTTATTTTATTTATTGCACACTTGGCATTTTGCCATTGGGCAATGAAATGTGCCATGTGGTCATCAATTAAGAAGGGTGCATGAGAATTTATGTACACCCTTGGGTGACATCTAAAATGTGAATGGTGGGTATATATGAATGGTAGATAAATGTGAATGGTGGGTAAATATGAATGGCGGATAAATGTGAATGGTGGGTATATATGAATGGTGGATGAATGAAAG
>JAESVK010037951.1:0-10873 GCA_017140935.1 Hamamelis virginiana
GAAGATTTTAGATGCCACAAAATATGCATGTACAGACATGCATGCACATGTCCACACACGTACATCGGTACATATACACATAAAGCTAGAGAATACAACAGGGCTGTGATGCATCCATAATGTTGGATGACAATGCGACCTTTACCGGAGAGAAGACAGCATTCCCAAATGTAAACTCAGTGAGAGGATTTGAGGTGATCGATACAATCAAAGCGAAACTGGAAACACTATGCCCTGGAGTTGTCTCCTGTGCAGACATTCTTGCCGTTGCAGCTCGTGATGCTGTTGTTGCTGTAAGATATTATCACTGGCTTCTTTTACAAGTACCATATTAACCAACTTTGCACTTTAATTGAGATTAAAATGAGTAAGCATGACCGCTCCTTCTAGTCAGCATATGCTTTTATATCTTATGGAAGCATAAAACTAATAGATAATTGTGGGATACCTATTTTGAAAAACTTACGGTTGGATTAAATATTCTTCTTATGGATGTAATGCATTCCAAAAATTACCGTAATCCAATGTAAGCCTCTCAAAATATAGACCCAAAGAATTGTGACCGTTGAAAATTATTACAGTTTTCTCGGTGACATTTATGAAAATTTCTAAAAAACAGACCATCGGATCACTGTGAGTTTTGACATCCATGACATACATAATCAGTATAATATGTAATCCAACGATCATTTTTTTTCGAAACAAGTATCCCGCAATTATCTCATAGCGTGCACCATGTTTAATTAATTACGTAAGTTTATGGGTCACTATGAGTTTTGGCATCCATGACATACATAATCAGTATAAGGCAATTTCCATGAATAATCCTAAGTTTCCAAAATATTACGCCTACGAACCCGATCCAAAACTAATTACGCAAATATTTTTTAAGGACATAAATACCCTCCACTCATATGGGTATTTATAATTTGACCATTGAAATGGTCAAAAAAATTGTACGGATGAATTAAAAAAAATTGAAAAGTCACCAATAATCAACATAATCCCCAATTTTGTGTATAATCCCCACTCCCCAATAATACAAATGATCACCAAAATTACAAATAATCACCAATCCCCAATATTACAAAGAATACCCAATAGAGTAGACAAGATTTGATTGATCTTATGTTCTTGGAAAGCGCAAACTGAATGAATGACATGCATGATGTTGACATGACATAAAGTGGATTGGGAATTCTTAACAATATTGGTGATTATTAAATAAATTGGGGATTGAGGATTCTGTTTATTTTTTGGGATTATACATAAAATTGGGAATTCTGTACAAAAAATTCTAGGAGACATTGAATTACCCGCATTAAATGCTGACATGACATAAAGTAGATTAGGGATTCTTAACAATATTGGTGATTATTAGATAAATTGGGGATTGGGGATTGGGGATTCTGTTTATTTTTTGTGATTATACATAAAAGTGGGGATCCTGTTCAAAAAATTCAGGAGACATTGGATGACTATCATTAAATGTTGATGTGACATAAAGTAGATTGTGGATTCTTAACAATATTGGTGATTATTAGATAAATTGGGGATTGGAGATTCTGTTTATTTTTTGGGATTATACATAAAATTGGGGGTTCTGTACAAATTGATCAAACTTCGATTTTAAGGGTAATTTCGTCCAAAAAAAACAGTAATAGGTGTATATCCGTAATTAGTTTTGGATCGGGTTCATAGGTGTAATATTTTGGAAACTTAGGATTATTCATGGAAATTGCCCTAATATATAATCCAACGGTCATTTTTTTGAAACAAGTATCCCACAATTATCTCATGGCACCATGCTTAATTACATAAGTAAGTGTAACCATAAGCTGACTGGATAATCATATATATATATATATATATATATATATGCGTGTGTGTGTGTTAAAATTCCAGTGTCATATCTCTCTGTTCGCTTAGGAAATCTTCAAGTGGCAACTGCACACGTATGGTTTGAAGTGGGGGGCGTGCCAGAAAGGTTGACCTTACACCGTTTCAAGGTAAAAGATTGGTTCGAAGTTAATCGAGCCAAAATATTATAATCAGGCAATTGTGAGAATTCGGCTTTGCCTCAATGAAGAGGACTTTTAATTAATCAAATAAGGCAAAATAATTGTAAATAACTTGAAATGTAACAAGTAAAGCAATAAATAAAATGTTTCGAAGAAACCACATAATCATATTATTACCTCCATTTCTGGTACAGCAATTATACACTTCTGTTAAAGTCCTTCGAAGCAATCAGACAGAAGAGGATAGAAGAGAAAGGGAGAGAGATCTTAGACGAAAAGGATAGAAAGATAAGGGAGAGAGATCTTAGACGAAGGGAAAGAGAATATGGGATGAGAAAAGAAATTCTAAGTTAAGAGATACATTGAGGTGAGGAGAGGTAAGGTAAAGATATGCATAAAGACGTAAGTCTTGTGAGGTCGTGGACCTTTTGCATGGAGAGTTCTTCCTCTATTTATAGACTTGAGAGGTAACCGCTTTCCACCCATGTCCAATAAGGTGTTGACAAGTGTCATAAGCCACTATGATCCAATTGAAATCTTCATATCTTGCTTCGTGAGAAAACTTTACTTCAATATGATTGGCTTGAAAGAAAAACTGCTTAACCGTCTTCGCACCAATTATAGATTGACACCTGCCCAACAGTATTGTTGATCTTCTATTTGAACGATTGAATGTTTTTATTTTAAATCCATGATCTGATAACTGCTATGTGATTTTTAAATAGAAAATTCACCACTAAACTGGCGGTTATAGGCAGTTACTTTGGTATATTAATCTAGTACAAAGCATTTCATTATATGCCTTTCCACTACTACAAAAAAGTCCAAAGAAGACACTAAGAAGAAGACGGTTTTAAAAAACGACTTCAAAAGATAACAAAGAAGACATTTTTCATTGACCGTCTTCTTGTTAAGGAGTTCAAGACGGTTTTGTTTTGAGAGTCTTAATTGGCCATAATATTCAAGACGCGTTTTTGTGAGTGTCTTCTTATGAGAAACTAAAACGGCACCGTTTTAGACAGAAAGAATTGTATAATGGTGCAATAGTGCGCCAGCTTCTTTTGGGTTCCCTCCAAAACCTTACATGATCACCCGAAACCCTCGTCTTCCTTCGTCTGCGTCAACCTCGAGAAGAGGAGGCTGTCAGCTGATAATGGGTTCCCGCCGGTGAACTCCTCTCCTCCGGTCAGAGAGCCGAAACCCTCTTGTGCTCCTTCGTCTGCGTCAACCTCGAGAAGAGCAATGGACAGCTGATCGATAATGGTGAACCCATCTGCGTCTTCGTCTTCGTACCGGTGAGCCTCGAGAAGAGCACGGTGAACCCATCTGCGTCTTCGTACCGGTGAACCCATTTGAATACAGAAAATTTTAATCGTCTGAGTCTTCGTCTGCGTCATCTCCAGGTCTTTCTCTCTTTATATCTCTGATGTACTCTGTTTCTTGTTTTGTACTTGTGAAAAAATAGGGTTTTAGTGGTGCTCTGTTTGGTTGCCCATAGAAGGCAGAAAAAGAAAAGAGATAAAGTGTTATTTTCCAGGAAATTTTTTAATTAGAATCATGAGTGGTGTGGCTTTCATTATTTCTGGAAATGAAAGAGACGTGAAGAATAGGTCCAAAATGTTTGTTTCTTTTCTTTTACTCTGTTTTCTCAGCTAGGGTTTCAATTTGGGACTTCTTTTTGCTTGAAAATTTGACGTGTGGCAGGGAGTTTTGCTGAAACACAGCACGGAGAAGTTACTTTCCCAGAGATAAGCACCAACATTCTTGAGAAGATTTGCCAGTATTTCTATTGGTCTCTTCAATTTGCCAGGTCCTGATTTTTCACCTTTTTTCTTATTCTTGCATCTTATTTTAGATTTAAATTCTGTATTTTGTTTATGTTATTTTGGTGAAGATATTCATTTTTTTGGGTTCTGTTTATATTCCATGTCAAAATCTTGGGTTGATAAATTGCATTCTTGATATATTTTTTTTGTTGGGTTCTGTTTATATCATATGGTCTTAATAAATGGTTTTGATATTTTGTCTATTTACACTTACTGCTTTGATGTTTATTTCTTGATGGTTTTAGTCCTTGTGCTTAGTGTTTAACATCAAAGAAAGCATCAGTAGAGTTTGCAGTTGATACCGATTTATCTACTGAACAATATAATTAGTAGAAACTCAAGCATCTGAAGCTAAAATTGTGAAGAAAGTACACAAAGGCATCCAGTTTGAAAGGCTTGGTTATGTTATCAATTATTTCTTGCATTCTTCTACTGATATTTTGTTAGTATTGTGTCAGTATTTTAAATCAGGAGTTTATAGGTAAACATAAAGACAACGCTTATAATGGTTCTTTTAGGTAAATAATTTGCTTTTACCTTGCCTTTTTATAAACGAAAATCCCAGTCTAGTTCTAACGGAATAACAGCACATCATTCCTAACTTCAAGTTAAAGAACTTGTTCCCGTTGACTAACCAAGAGTCTGTACAGCAAACTCCATGAAAGTCCTCCTTTAATGTTATTGAGGCACTTGATAATAATTATCAAAGGTAGAGGTAAGAGGATGCCATCCTATATTTAATCCTTGAAAAAGCCACAAGAACAAGATGAGAGGAAGTTCTCTCATATAGTTTGGTCATGTGCATCAAAAACCAATGATGGAATGAGTAAGGAGTTATTTGGTGTAAATTGAAAGTGCTACAAGGACTTGAGGGATGTCCAAAAAAATATCAGCTGAGGTAGAGACATCAGGACTATGATTTAATGGAGGATATGCCCTAGGCAAAGCTAAAGCTTCCGCTAAGTAGTTGGGATGTAAGGTGTTGAATTAACTTCTTGTAAAAAATAATCTCTAGAGAAGGTATAACAGGGTTTTCTGATTGAGATTGTTTAGGACTGAGAAGTCATGAGGTCCTTATGGTTTTGGGTGGACATCACTCTATTATGTTGTTTCAGTTCATGATTGTCTTGTTAAGTGGTTTTGGAGGGCCATGAAGTACCATCTTCCCTTGACATGTGGGTTGAGGGGGCCTTGCTTTATTATGTTTCCATGATTTTTGGCTGCATATATTTATGGCCTGGCCTGGTAGAACCATAAGTTCTCATGTTTCCTCAGCGTGTGGTTTAGGGTTTAGAAGAATCTAACTCCACCATGCTGCCTTGATTCATGGCTGCATCAATATATTATCTAGTAGGGTTTCTTAAACTACCGTGATGCCTTGTTATATGTTTGAAAGGACCATTTAAATATTCTTATAAAAATGGACAATATGGATATTCTTTTACTTTTACTTCTAGAACATAATATGTTGCCTCTATTCATTCTTTTACTTTTACTCCTACATTTTATTTTGTAGGGAAAGGGAAGAGAGAACTTCAAAAGTCCTTCCTTTTCCTCCATTGGGTTTGTTTAGCCTCAGTTTGGATATCCGAAAATTTGAGGGAAAGGAAAAGAAAGGTTTAAAAATGCTTTGAAAAAGGAATCTGTTCTTAAATAATGTTCATCATCTTCCTTTCTTCTTCTTTACTTTTTTTGAGATCCAAACATAGCATTAGTGAAGACTGATGAGTGAAAGAAGAGAACTGGGGTAATTATAAAGAAATACTTCCACTCCAGGCCCACTAAAATTTTCACCTCACAAGTGATTTGATTGGAGGCAATTTAAATTAGAACTTGGGTGAAACTTTTCAGCTCAATGTAGGAGTTTTTTATAAGAGGGCATGGGTCAGATGCATCCTTTTCTCTTCTCTTTCCCTGCTTATTCATGACAAAGTTAAGAAGATGGTTAAAGGCCAGCCTTAGGGTAATTTTCCTGGTGTAATGGTAAAACATTAAAGACCAGCCTTCCCTTCTCTTTTCTTTTGAAGTGACGATCCAAAGGGACTATTGTTTTGTATTTTTGTGCAGTAGGGATTAGTTGGCCCACCCAAGGAACACATTTCTGTGCTTCTCCTTTACTGGTTCTGGTTGTATATATTGCAACTGAATATGGATAATTCTTTTTTCGCTCTAGAAGTAGTCAAAGCATTTGTATGAGGGCCTTGGCAGGAATTGTACTAAAGCAGTTGTCTTTGTGACTTTGATGCTCGATGGCTGTCTAAATTAATTTAGCTTGATCAATGAATAGTTTGGTACTTCATTATTGTGCTTTTTGCTGATGATGTATTGCAGATTTTCAGAATTGAAATTTACCAGCAAGTGGTGCCCACCTCGTCTATGCTTTTTTCTTCGATTGACTGGAAATGATGCTCTTTTGCCAGTGGAAAGGAGACTGAATTCCACATTGAACCTGAACTTACTCTGGAGCTGATGATGGCTGCTAACTATCTTCATACTTGACCCAAATCTTATTTCATACTTCTTGGGTCAAAAGTCCTGTCTAAATTGTAAGTTGTTAGTTTATAATCATTTTCTAAATACAGCACCTATATTTTGATTATTGTTCTTCTGTTTCAGCATAGCTTGACAAGATTTTTTTTTCCCTACTGTAATTTTGTTTTAACATGATTATGTTACCCCTTTTGGATCTTTATTTAATCAGGCATTTCTTTTTTGCTTTGTATTGGGTTTTTATTTATTGGAAATCTCCATGTTGTGTATTTCTTTTCTACCTTTAGCACTAGGCAATCTGCTGAGGAGAAGGAATTGCTGCTATGTTAAGATGTAGAGGCCCCCTTCGATCGGAAGCATATGAGATCTTCCATGGCAATTTTAAATGGTGGGGATTGTAAATCCTGGAAATGGGATTAGGAAATTGTGCTTATAATTGTACTTATATGGGTGCCAAACTTGACAATGCATTGAGACTATACCTTTAATGTCCATGCATAAGCTCAAATAATATTTCTAATTGTCCAATTCCAAATTCTTGTGGATAGTAATGGTGAAATAATGTCTGTGTTGTTTGTTTCTCTTTATTGTGTGAAATAATGTCAGTGTTGTTTGTGGCTATTATGTCATGAAGTACATGAAGGACATTATGGATGCGCATGGTACCCATCCTAGAGAGTTGGTGAGATGGTTGAACTCTTTTATAAATGAATTTTAGTAAAAGTAAATTGTATCTATATAACAAATGAAATGTTCATATTTCACATCTTCTTGCAGTTTGGAAATGAAGAAGAATACAGTAAAGAGTCTATGGATGAGGTGAGAGTGGAACTAATGAACTACATACGTGATCACATGTGAGAGGATGGCTGCTAATATTGGTTCAAATGAAGTATTTTTTGGGTGGTAAAACAGAATGAATGAGGTATAAAAGCAATCTTCCCACTTGTTTTTCCATCGTTTCTTATTTTTATACAAATACAAAGTATAGAAGTGTTATTGCTGGTTTGAGCTGTAATTGTGTGGGATCGCTGTAAATATTGTAGTTTTGGGGGAGGAGGTTGGATGGAGACTAATTTGGGTTTGTGCGAGATCGCTGGTTTGAAATATTGTTTGGATATAATTATAGAAGTGTTATGTACTCTTAATTTGATAGGTAAAAATTTGAGAATGTTACAAAAATAGACGAAACTCTGCCGGATTTTCGTCTCGAAAAACAAATTTATTTCTTTTCATACTTTCCTATGGATGAAATGCTACCTTTGTGCAAGATCGCTAGTTTGAAATATTGTTTGGATATAATTATAAAAGTGTTATGTACTCTTCATTTGATAGGTAAAAATTTGAGAATATTACAAAAATAGACGAAACTCTGCCGGATTTTCGTCTCGAAAAACAAATTTATTTCGTTTCATACTTTCCTATGGATGATATGCTACCATTTTAATTTAGAATTCCATTGATGTCATTGTTTTCTTATTTTGAATAATTCAAATGAAATTTCCATTTCTTTTTATTTACTTCTGATATGACATTTATTTATTTTGGGCATTTTTTATGTGCTAGCATCTTTTTGATATAGTTTAAAGCAATATGTATTTACTATGATTTTCGAACTCAAACTTGTGCATCTCTTTATATTTTATTTCGGTCTTGAGCGTTAAAGGCACGTGGCACTGTCATTTTGGATTTTGGGGATGTGCTACTTGTTTTACGAAGGCTGCTATTTCATAGGTGGATTTTGTACTTTAGAAAAATTATGTGGACGTATACATGTACTTAAGTTTGATTTTTGTAAGTTGGTGACAAGTGTAAATTCCCATTACATGTATAATTCTACTCATGTTTTGAATATTATACCACACATATATGTTAATATTGGATCGATTATGATATTTTGTATGCATGTATGGGTGAATGACAGCAATATATATTGTTATATATCTGTAGATTGTGAACACAGGTTGTGAACAAACTAAAGAATGACGGTTTTAAATCCATTATAAATGGAAATGAGGATTTTTCTTGTGAAATAGAAGTGACTAAATTAAGACGGTTTTGTAACTGTCTTGGAAAACTGTCTTTTTAGGTACAATTTAACGAAGACAGTTAAAAACCGTCTTCTTATGTATGTTATTTAAGACGCTTTAAAATTGTCTTCTTATTTATGATTAAAAAGACACTTTAAAACCGTCTTTTTTAGGCACAGCTTAACAAAGACGGTTTTGAAACCGTCTTCGTAGGTTCTTTATTAAAGACAATTTAAAACCGTCTTCAATATTACATATAAGAAGACGGTCAAAAAACCGTCTTCTTTTATTTTTAGGCAAACAAGACGGCTCCCATAAAGACGGTTTTAAAACCGTCTTCTTTTTTAAAAGAAGACGGTTTAAAACCGTCTTCTTTGGGCTTTTTTGTAGTAGTGTTCCTTATTGGCTTAAAGAGCTGCAACTGTCTCTTATTAAAAATATTTGCCACGTGCCCAGATTTCATTGGGCGGTTATTTTAATAGTAAACATACCCCCCGCATCAAGAGAAATCCTCTGTTTTTAAAGAGTTTCGAATTGATGTGATAGCCTCACGTCTTTTCAACTCTGCTGCATCATTATCGTTTTTACCTTTAAAGGACTGCGAACCGAGTTCTTCAATTTTCACTGTTTCCATATTGTCAACCTTGCATTGAACCTTCAATGGCAGCTTCTTCTTCTACACCTGCGACTGTTGAACCATCTTCTTCTCTTGTGTTGTCACAACTTTTCAATGAAACCCTAAAATACCGATCTGAAGATGTTTACCCTCACATCCTAAACCCTCATTCATCTAATGCCAACTATACAGTTTTAGGGCCATCTTTTAAAAAAGAGATTCACAAAGATTTTACTCCTCACTTTCCATTCCCTGAAGGACAACAAACTTTGCTTCAACAGAGTAAGAAGCTCGAATGGGATGGAAGACCCATTAGACATTGGCCCAAAATAGAAACAGGTTGGAATGCTTGGGTCGAGCGAGCCAAAGGTTTTAAAGAACAAGAATGGCATGAAATAGGAATCCATGATGCCATCACTTTATCTACTAGAGGCTTCCAATGCAATGGTAAGCTTCTTGCGGCTGCTTTATGTTTTTGGTCCCCTACCTTTAACTGTTTTCACTTTCCATGTGGTCCCATGTCTCCAACAATCATGGATATTTGTGAAATTACCAGTGTATTTCCCTTTGGATCTGAAATTACTACCTTTTTGGCTGAAGGTCAAACTTCAACTTATAACTTTCCTCAGAGCAAAGACCTTAGCTATTCTGCTTTTATCAAAGCTGAAATGAAAAATGATCCGAAGAAATTTTCAAAGCAGGAATATATTTCTTTTCTTCTTTTTTGGATCAACAGATTCCTGATTTGTTCTTCTTCCCAAAGGATAACTCTGGAATTTCTTTATTTGGCTAAAGCTTTGTCTTCGAAACAAACCCTTGCTTTAGCTCCTTTTCTTTTGGCCAATCTCTACAAAAGATGCCAAGAAATGCATTCCAAGAAATTGTCTTATCAAATGGGGGGTCCCTTTTGGATTTTGCAATTTTGGCTATATGCATATTTTCCTGAAATTCGGCCTAACTTAATTGATTTGAAAGAACAAACTTTTGTTAACTTTGGTGAGAGAATGATAATGACTGAAAGTGTTCCTTCTTTTTCTTTTGAAGAATATTTAAATTTCTTTCTTAATCTGGATCTTCGAAGGAATGCTTCTTTCTTTCAACCATTATTCAATCCAAAGGTTGGGCCTCAATGGATAAAAAAGATTAAAAATATTCAACACCAAGAGACTTACCCCTCATATGTGACAAATTCCTGGGCAAGCTTTCTAATCAGTAGAGACCTCGTTGTTTCTTCTTTTGCTACAAAAGGCAGAGCACAATTTTTTGAATCCCAAAGTGAACCATACCTGCCTAATCTTTTTGCAAGGCAATTTGGTCTTCTTCAAGTCATTCCTCTTCCATATGTCAGTTCATTTAATCCAGTTGCTTCTCAGAGAGTAACCTTTAAATCCACTGAACAAATCCAAAGCATCCAAACTTTTTATCTCAAGTCAAAAAATAGTTTTCATTTCTTCCAATTTGGTAAATCAAATATTACTGAGAACTATTTTGAGACTTGGTGGGAGACCAACTGGCAACAAGCATATGGTGGCTTTGATGTTCCCAATCTGGCACAAGTTTTGTTCCCATTTGAACTTCGTTCAACTACTTCGGTTGATGTGGGAACTTCTGACAAGACAGCTTCTTTACTTTCAACTCAAGTTCCAATGAAGAAAGTGAAGAAAGAGAAGAAAGTTAAAGAAACTGAACAAATCTCTCCCAGTAAGAGAAAAAGTAAGTATTTATTAATACATATATTTTATTCAAACTAAAAATAGTTTATTAATAATATTATTGTAAATGCAGGTCAAAGGCTCCTTAGTCAATCAAAGCCCAAAACTATCATCAGTGATCCAACTGAGATAGTGATCAGTGATGAAGAAAGTGAACAAGAAACAGAAGAGGCCCCCC